>BPLR01021023.1:0-2500 GCA_021605095.1 Caerostris extrusa
TAAACTTGAATAAAATCTATAAATTATTTAAATACATACTTTTTTATTAGATAAATAAACGCATTGCATCTTACATTCAATTTTGGAGGGGTTTTTGTATACAAATTTTGTGATTTTTTTTAAAAAGTAAATATGTCATATGGGAAAATTACTATCAATCTCACTGATAGTGGTTGTCTGAGAATATTAAGCAAATTTCAGTTCAACAAATACAAATGATTGGATACAAGATATCAAGATTTTGGTTTTTTTTTTTGTGATTTTTTTTATTAGTTTTTAAATTTTGGCAATCTTCACCGTATATCATATTTACTTTTAATATGACATATGGTGAAGATTGCCAAAATATTTTTCTAATATTTAAATGAATACATTTTTATTACAGAGGTAAACACATACCATCTTACATTCAAATTTGAAGACTTTTTTTTTTTTTTTTTTTTTTTTTACAAATTTTGGGATTTTTAAAAAAGTAAATGTGACATATGGTGAAGATTGCCACCAATCTCACTGATAGTGACTATTTTAGAGCAGTAACTAAATTTCAGTTCATCACACACAAATGATTGAATACAAGATATCAATTGATTATTGATATCTTGTATCAAGCAAATATATATACATAAAGTGAATAGAAAGAGCTTATAATAAATTTGAATAAAATCATCTAACTATTTTTCTAATATTTAAATACATGCATTTCTATTAGAGAAATAAATATATACCATCTTACATTCGATTTTGAAAGGTTATTTTTTTTATAAGTAAATATGACATATGATGAAGATTGCCAAAAGTATTTTTCTAATATTTAAATACATACATTTTTATTAGAGAAATAAACACATTGCATCTTACATTCGATTTAAAAATTTATTGTTTTTCAAATTTGTGTTTTCTTTTAAAAGTAAATATGACATAATGGTGAAAATTGCTATCAATCTCACTGATAGTGACTGTTTCAGTGTAGTAAATACATTTCAGTTCAACACACACATTGGATACAAGATATCAAGATTTTTTTTTTTTTTTTTGATTGTTTTGTGATTTTTTTGATTATTATTTTTTTTAAATTTTTTTGCCAATCTTCACCATATGCCATATTTAAATATGACATATGGTTTGCAAAAAATTTTATGACATATATCAAATGCAAAAGATTGTCAAAATATTTTTCTAATATTCAAATACATGCATTTTTATTAGAGAAGTAAATACATACCATCTTATATTAAATTTTGAAGTGGATTTTTATTTATTTATTTATTTATTTTACAAATTTTGTGATTTTCTTAAAAAAGTAAATATAACAGATGGTGAAGATTGCCGCCAATCTCACTAATAATGACTAAAGGAAAATTGTAACTAAATTTCATTTCAATTCATTACAAATGATCCAATACAAGATATCAGTCGATTATTGATCTCCAAAAGGCAATATATATATATATATATAAAGAGAAGAGCTTATAATAAATTTGAATAAAATCATCAAAGTATATCTAATATATAAATACATGCATTTCTATTAGAGAAATAAATATATACCATCTTACATTTGATTTTGAAAGGTTATTTTTTAAAGTAAATATCACATATGGTGAAGTTTGCCAAAATATTTTTAAAATATTTAAATACATGCATTTTTATTAGCAAAATAAACACATTCCATTTTATATTCAAATTTAAAGACGTTTTTACAAATTTTGTGATTTTTTTAAAAAAGTAAATATAACACATGGTGAAAATTGCTACCAATATCACTGATAGTGAGATTGATTTTGGTTGACTCTTTTTTTTTTTAAATTGTGATTTTCTTAAAAATTAAATATGACATATGGTGAAAATTGATTTTCTTAAAAAGTAAATATGACATACGTTGAAAATTGATTTTCTTAAAAGTAAATATGACATATGGTGAACATTGATTTTCTTAAAAGTAAATATGACATATGCTGAAAATTTATTTTCTTAAAAGTAAATATGACATATGGTTAAATTACTACCAATCTCACTGATAGTGAGAATGATAGAGAATTTACTCTTTTTTTTTTTTTTTCTTAAATTTGTAGTGTTTTTAAAAGTAAATATGACATATGGGGAAAATTGCTACCAATCTCACTGATAAAAGATTGGTAGTGGATTGACTCTTTTTTTTAAATTTGTAGTGCTTTTTAAAAAGTAAATATGACATATGGTGAAAATTGCTACCAATCTCACTGTTAATGAGATTGGTAGTGGATTGACTCTTTTTTTTAAATTTGTAGTGTTTTTAAAAAGTAAATATGACATATGGTGAAAATTGCTATCATTCTCATGATAATGAGATTGGTAGTGGATTGACTCTTTTTTTTTTTTTTAATTTGTACTGTTTTTAAAAAGTAAATATGACATATGGGGAAAATTGCTGCCAATTTCACTGATAATGAGATTGGTAGTGGATTGACTCTTTTTTTTTTTTAAATTTGTATTGTTTTTAAAAAGTAAACATGACATAAGG
>BPLR01021023.1:7500-101147 GCA_021605095.1 Caerostris extrusa
CATTGGCCTTTATAACTTCAAATATTCTGTTTGGAAGTGAATTGTATAGAGATTGAACTTCTGTTTGACAAAAATTGTCCCACGAGTCATTCAATGCTTCTCGAAGCTGAGTTAGCGAATCAAATTGCCTTCCATCAGCATAAACTCGACGAACTAGCATTGCCCAGATGTTTTCCACTATATTAAGGTCAGGACTTTTGACTGGCCATGGTAAAACATCTACATTATTTGTTAGGAACCAATTTTTGGCTCCAGTCGCGGTGTGAATGGAACCTCCGTCTTGCTGAAACTTCCACTCTTCACCCCAAGTCAGAGCCATAAGGAAGAAGCTCGGAATTCAGTACTTGAATGTAGTCTGTATGTTTTTGCCTACCATTTAAGAAAACCAGACTTGTCCTTCCTCCATATTCAACAACCAACCAAACCATTAAACTCCCTCCTCCCATTTGTCGTGTTGAATAGTATTCGTCTTCATTCCCCAAACAATGCCAGTAGTGCTGATATCCGTCTGGACCGTCTAAGTTAAATTTCTTTTCATCGGAAAATATCACAGAAGTCCATTCTGTAGTCAGGACATGTGCTCCTTAGCCCACGCTAAACGGTTATTAATGTGAGCTTGTGTCCACTTAGGATGATGTTTCCGTTTTTGAAAATGAATTTTTTAGATCTTTTAATATAGTTGTAAACTGTTTGTTTCGTCACATGATGAAGTCCTGCTTGATTTCTTGCCTTTGAAAGACTTCCTTTGTTCTTCTTGAGCACACGAACAAGTTTTCTTTCATCACGTGGTGTTAACTTTTTCGATCTACCAGTCTTCTTTTTCTTTCCATTTTTGTAAGGATTTCTGATAAAGTTTGAAACTGTATTGGGGCTCACCTGCAACAATCGAGCAATCTCTCTGACACCTTTACCATCATTTTGATATGCGGAAATTTGGCCTTTTTGAAAATCGTTCAAAAGGTATTCCTTTAGGCATTTCTGAGAACGGAGAAACAGCGTAACTTTTAAACAAATTAGATTTTTTTGACAGAAAAGGATAAAACAAAGTACAAAATCACTATTTAACTAAAGAACAACTCACTGAATTAAATATATTAGCAAGTGTCCTTCTACTTTTTTTACGCATCGGAAATTATACATACTAATTTTATTATTAATATTAATGGTAGATGTTTAATTTTTGCTTAAAATGAAAAAAAGGGTCATTAAACTAAATCTGCATAAATATCTGGTAGTTAGGAGAAAATAAGAAATATTAATTGGCAAAAAAAAACACTGTCCTTCTATTTTTTTTACGCAGTGTATGTTTAAAACTTTTAGTGGTATAGCTTCAATAAGCAATATGCTTTTGTGGCATTCATGCCTTCCTAGAAATATGTGACTAAATTAAGGTCAATCAAAATTTAGTTCTTCTAATTTAATGTTAAACATGAGCATTTTCAGTGTTGGATGATGCTAGATTTTGTATTAATGAGATTGCAAACGTTCTAGATTCAGATTCGGCTGTTGTCAGATTCCCATGATTTGTACAGCTCAAACTCGATCTCCTCTCACATTATATCCATGATCTTAGCACTGGCACATCCCAGCACTGTCCTTCCTAATCCAAATGTTGATTCAGTCCTTGGTGCAACAGTTCCATTCCCTGTCCTCTCCTCCCAAACACATCAATCCACCCCCGCGCAACCCCCCTCCATCATTGCCCCAGAACTTTGTTTACTCTCACACTACTCGCTTCGTCATTTAGCCGAAAGGGAATGGCAACGTATCGTAATGAGATTACGATGAAGGCCTAATTGGTGCCGCATCGTCATCGTAATTGAAGCAGGGTTGAGGGGGTTGGGGGGGGAGGAAGAAAGCCGGATTAAGTGGCAACTGAGAAGGAAAAGGATGGGGGTGGGGGGGCAGCAGGGAAATGCAGCTTAGAAAGTCGGAAGAGATTTAGTCCCAAGTTTGGCGTAAAAGGTTTTTGGATGTTCGTGTTCAGCCGGGTTTTGGGCTTGATGTTGGTTGGTAACAGATGGAAGAGACGTTGGTGCCAAGGTTTCAGACTGACTCGTTTCCAAGAGATTGATTCTATGACTAACATCATAGATGAAAGGGAAAAATTACTTAAAGTAGTACATATGATAGGAATGTTTTCATCTATGACTAGCATCTTATTTAGTACCTTTTTATTCTAATCTTAGATGAAATTCATATGTTGGAATATCTTCATATGTTGGAATATCTTCATATTTTATTACAGTGCATGAAAATTTTCGAAAACATCCATAATAAACCATCCTACATATTATCTGTAGTACATTTGATAGTTGGGATGGATGTTTTAGGATGCTAAAGATACTATCTTAGAGCATCTTATTTTAGTATCTTTATTCTAATCTTAGATCTGCTGACTTAGAATGTCAGTTCATATGTTAAAATGTCAGTTTTCGATGCTTTAAGGCATTGAAAATATTCCTCTGAATTTGTGAAATATTTATAATAAATCCCTCATATTTTTAATTTTTTTTTTTCATCTTTACTTTGAATAGTATGTTCTGGAAGTCAAAACTATGGAGGTTTGATTGCATTTCATTCTTTACTTTCTCTGAAGACGTAACTACAATGTATTAGAATTGTCAAAAACATCCATTCTATATACTTTCTAATGAATAGGATGCTTAATATGGATGTTTTAGGATGCTAAAGATATTATCTTGAAGTATCTTATATTACTATCTTTATTGTAACTTACCATTAGATGCTGTCTTAGGTTAGCATATTAGTATGTTATTTTTTGATGCTTTAGGGTATTAAATGTTGTATTGAAAATGTCCCTCTTAATTTGTGAAAAAAAATTTATAATAAATCTTTCAACTTTTTTTTTGTATCTTTACTTTGGTTATTAAGTCGTTCAAGTCAAAATTATGGTGATTTGATTGCACCTCATTCTTCATTTTCTGTGAGGATTTATGGTTTATCATTAGTTTTTCAAAAAGGGTGAAAAAAAGATGAAAAGGAAGATAATAAAAGTAAACAGCAAATAAACTGAAAAAAAAAATACAAATGCACTTTTTCACCCTCATTATTAATTTTTTTAAATTTCTTTAAATTTTTATTTAATTATTTATTTTGTCATTGGACATTGAAAAAAACAGCAATGTGCCGCTTTCGGTAAGGAGGAGATTTTAAAAAGTATAGTATGAGACGCTACGAAGCATGCTGTCACAATCATTATCCGATCTATTCGATTTCAAAACAGTAACAGCAATGCATGCCAACAGCGAGTTTCAAACTAAAATCGATTGTCCGAATTTTAAAAGTTCTAGCATTAGGCCAAGGAATGAATGTGAAATCTAACAAAAATTAAAATAATGATTTAAAAAAAGAAAAATGATAAATAAAAAAGAAAAGGCATTTTTTTTATATAAAAAGGCGATCTTTTTTATTTTGGTACAATTATTTTTTTTTAAAACCCTCTAAGATCTGTAAAAGTTGTTTAGATATTATCCTTTGTGTCTATACTCGATTTTTTTTATCGATAAAAGTATTGATTAGGTTTCAACTTCTTTTTAAATTATTATTATTTTGCAAGTATACTTAAATTTCATTTTAGTTCTTTTTTACTAAAATGGTACATTACTTTTTATATTATTATTTTTTTATTAAAACACTCTTACATATTCGTTAGTGGTTCGAAATCCACGTTAAACTGTAAGTCCCGATTTAATTAGCTCAAAGTATGCACAAAATGATACTAGAGCGACAAACCAACATAAAATAACTCCCCCAGAAAAAAAAAGGGACAAAACACATGCCCGTGATATTTATTTCATTTTTACATTCATAGGAAAACAATTCAAGAGGGAATTTCAATAGCAAAACTATCGCTAACATATATTTCATCGATTAAAAACACCTGAACTGCACAAAAACTTACTGTGACATATTTTTTTATTAACTTAATACTTCACATAAAGAATTAAACGCTTCTTTTCATTTCCTTAATGCCTTTAAAAATCTCGGAAGAGGAAGATGCTCAATCTTTATTCTCTCTTCTCAAGAGGGATTCTCCAGAGGGTGGGCGCAACATCCCAGACGATTATTTTGCGATCCTTCTTTCATAATTAAAAGTGCCTGGTAATTCATTTTCTCCACGTCCCTCCAGCAAGTCAGATCATTTGTTACCCTGCACCGGTAAGCTCTGGTTTCGATCGCAAACCACCTCCACCAATTTCTCGCGACATAAATTCCGTTTAGAGACAGGAACCTCTCCTCCGGTTTTTGACCAATAGTTGCTGTCGGTGGTGGTAATTTTATAACGAGGTAGCACAACCGAGTGACTTGGATTAGGGAATAGTGGGTCCTTGAGGTAATGGATGAGGTGCGCTCCTCGTCCAATCGATGGAGAAGTTTTGTTGGTGGAGTTTTTTGTTGCTGTTTGCCGATATCCGGCAATTTTCTTTTGCTTCAGTGAATCTCTGTTGGTAAGATGAAGAAATAAGCATTAAAGTAGTTTCTTTTAGGTAAAGAATTGTATAAATGTGTCTTTGTTGATTTGAAACTTCTTAACGGGATTCAAAGTTGGTCTTTTTGTGAGTTGTTTTACATTGTTTCTTTTTTACAAAGTAGATGTGCTTGATAAAATTAGCCTTTTTTAGAATGGTAGTTAAATCATTTGCATGTTATTAATACATGATGTTGTTGTTTCTTATCCTACTTGGTCGACAGTAACATCCAGACCAGGTCCATGAACCCATGTGTCTTAAACCTACGAGTTATGTTAAAGGGTAAAAAAATGCAACTTCTTTTTGTCCTTGAACTTGCAGCACAAGGACATGGGGCACCAATGTGACATGCCTGACTTTACCCCCCGGTAAGATGGTTATAAAGAATTAAGCACTAAAGTAGTTTCCTTTAGGTTCTTTTTGAGGTAAAGAATCGTATAAATATAAATGTGTGTTTATTAATTTGAAACTTCTTAATAAGATACAAAGTTGGCATTGTTGTTTTACATTGTTTCTTGTTTTACGAAGAAGATATGCATAATAAAATTAGCATTTATTTAGAATGGTGGTTAAATCATTTGCATTTTAATAATAATATGACTATAATAATATACCGGTAAGCTCTGGTTTCGATAAGCAACCACGTCCGCCAATTTCTCGCGACATAAATTCCGCTTAAAGACAGGAACCTCTCCCTCCTGTTTTTAACCAATAGTTGTTGTCGGTGGTGGTAATTTTATAACGAGGTAGCACAACCGAGTGACTTGGATTAGGGAATAGTTGGTCCTTGAGGTAATGGATGAGGTGCGCTCCTCGTTCAACCGATGGAGGAGGTTTTGTTGGTGGAGTTTTTTTTGTTGCTGTTTGCCGATATCCGCCAATTTTCTTTTGATCCAGCGAATTTGTGTTGGTAAGATGAAGAAATAAGCATTAAAGTAGTTTAATTTTGGATTCTTTTGAGGTAAAGAATTGTATAAATGTGTCTTTGTTAATTTGAAACTTCTTAATAGGATTCAAAGTTGGTCTTCTTGTGAGTTGTTTTACATTGTTTCTTGTTTTACAAAGTAGTTTTGCTTGATAAAATCAGCTTTTCTAGAATGATGGTTAAATCATTTGCATGTTATTAATAATATGGTTATAATCATATACCGGTAAGCTCTGGTTTCGATTAGCAACCACCTCCACCAATTTCTCGCGACATAAATTTGTTTAGAGACAAATGAGACACATCTCTCCTCCGGTTTTTGACCAATAGTAGCTGTCGGTGGTGGTAATTTTATAACGAGGTAGCACAACCGAGTGACTTGGATTAGGGAATAGTTGGCCCTTGAGGTAATGGATGAGGTGCGCTCCTCGTCCAATCGATGGAGAAGTTTTTTGTTGCTGTTTGCCGATATCCGCCAATTTTCTTTTGCTCCAGTGAATCTGTGTTGGTAAGATGGAGAAATAAGCATTAAAATAGCTTCCTTTAGGTTCTTTTGAGGTAAAGAATTGTGTAAATGTGTCGTTAGTTTGAAACTTCCTAATAGTATTCAAAGTTGTTTTTCTTGGCAGTTGTTTTACATTGCAACTTGTTTTTCAGCGTAGATATGCATAATAAAATTCGTCTTTTTTTTGTAATGATAATTAAATCATCCCGATCTAACATGATCGTAGAACATTGCTGGGATAATGTTACTCCGCGTCCGTAACTTATCTTCAAGCTACACGCACCTCCTGGGTAGTGCTAAGTGAATAACGCAGGTGCAGCTATTGCCTTAAGGTATCCAAGATAATTGTCTAAGTGTTTGCCAGTTGCATTAGAACAAAAAAAAAAAAATAGTTCTGTAGAATTCTGTATAGTTTCTAAATGTCACTATAGCTCCATTTTAAATTAATCAGAGTTCAGTTAATAAGTGTTATTTAAATAAGTGTTTGCCAGCTAATTATTGCATTAGAACAAAAAAAAGTAATCATTTGTGTGTTATTAATACATTATGTTGTTGTTTCTTATACCATTAGTCGATAGCAACATCTAGACCAAGTCCATGAACCCATGTGTCTTAACCAACGAGTTATAATAAAGGGTAAAAAAAAAATTGCAAATTCTTGTTTTCAAAATAGTTGAAGATTTGAACAAGAACTTGAAGATTTGAACCTTTCTCTCCATTCATTCCTTGATTTCTTTCCCTCCTTCAATTTCAAAGGTTTTTCTGACTATATATTACTTTACCGTGCCATTTCCCTGAAACTTTCGATACAGTGTAACGGATCTCGAATCAAATTCTATTAGTTCGGCAACCCAATGCGAAATTCCGCAGGCTACTAAAACCCTCTAAAAAAATAAGGGGGAGGGGGCGATATTTTTTTTTTTTTTTTTTTTTTATCCGATAAACAAAACAACTCGTAAATTTACTCAATATTTATCTTAAAATAAATCTATTCAATATCCAATGATAATTATAACTAATTATTAGATTGCAAATGTATTCGTTATGTAAAATTACTCAATATGTATAATTATTTAATACGCAAATTTGCACAATATATATATAAATAATCAATATGTATATTTACCCATTTGTTTATTCCATATTCAAATTTACACAATTATTTACTCATTTTATAAATTTGCCCATTTGTTTTTATTCACTATTTAAATTTATTAAATTATTTAATCATTATGTAAATTTACCCACTTACTCAATATGTAAATTTACTGACAATTTAAATTTACCCAATTACTTACTCAATATGTAAATTTACCCGTTTGTTTATTCACTATTTAAATTTACTCAATTATTTACTCATTATGTAAATTTACCCGTTTGTTTATTCAGTAATTAAATTTACCCAAATATTTACTCAATATGAAAATTTACCCAATTATTTACTCAATATGTAAATTTACCCATTTTCTTATTGAATATTTAAATTTACTCAATTATTTATTTGTAATGTAAATTTACCCATTTGTTTATTCAACATTTAAATTTACTCAGTACGTAAATTTACGATCTGCATCTTATAAATAAATCCATTAGATAGCAATGATTACTGCACTCATTCAACGACAGCAATGCTAATAAATTGCTGAACAAAGTAATTCTACAGCGTTGTATCCAAAATAAATGGGCTCACACACAAAAAAATAACTTTTCCTGGAAACGTCTCTTTTACTGCAGCAATCTTCAACCTTCTATTCATTTGGACAGCTTTACTCGTCGATTCACCATAAGCAGACGATTCACCATTGCATCTGAGAGTGCCATCCTCCCCCGCATTCCCGTCTTACAGCCCCCATTGAAAGCCCCTCTACCGGAATATCCGCATTATTAGTTCGCGGGAATGAGCAGTGAACTGTTGTCGGGAACCGCCCTGGCATTTTGAATGACGCCAAATGAAGTCGCACAAAAGCAGGGGACCCGCTTGTTTAAATTGGACATTTAAAGCGAGAAATTTCGACTAATTAAAGCGTGCTCCCCTTTAAATTTCGATCCATTGGACCTCCCCATTCAACCGGCACCGGAACCGAGGGGAGGGGAGTTGAGTTGTCGCAGCAGCCCGTTTTGGTTCCGGGAAATCGAAATCTTCTCTCTCTTTTGGTCCAAAGCGAAATGCGCATGAATACTAATGTATTTTGGTCTGCAGGTAATTGAATCCATACCCATTGAGGGCATGAGTGTGTCTGCTGTGTCAATCTCGTAATTGGGGCTGGAATTCTGACTCGTCAACAAGGGTATTGTTTTTTCCTCGCCGCTGAGCTGATGAGAACGACACACGCGAATTGTTGCCGATTGTGATTCGGTTCATTAATCTTACGATTCGTTCTTCTTTTTTTTCCCCCGGTTTGTATCCGAATCGCTGGATTGGAATCACTCATTTCATAAATTTGAAGATTGTGAAATAAAACTACAACACCGGTGCCCAAACAGGAATGTCCCACTTTGGGCAGTGGGATGGTAGTAGCCTCGGATGCATTTAGGAGACGTTTAATCAAAATAAAGCAGCGATAAAAAAATTAAAGATGGAACATAAACGTAAAGATTGATACATTTAATAAAGGTAAGTCAGTGGTGAAAAAAAGTAAAGTTGGAATAAAGGATAAGAATATTTAGAAAAAAATTTATTCGTGCATGTTTTCCTGAATAAAAACTGCAAAAGCAGATATCTACAGGCGGCCTGATGATCAATTGGCTAGCGCTCTGGTTGTTAATACCACAGGCTTCAGGTCCTAGTCATGGCCTTGGCATGGATGTTTGTTATTGGTTCGGAGTCCATGTTAAACTAAGGTAAGCAGGTAATTGAATCCATGCCCATTGAGAGCATGAGTGTGTCTGCTGTGTCAATCTCGTAATTGGATCTGGAATTCTGACTCGTCATCAGGGTATTGTTTTTCCTCACCGCTGAGCTGATGAGGATGACACACGCGAATTGTTGTCGATTGTGATTCGAATCATTAATCTTATGATTCGTTCTACTTTTTTTCAATTCGGATCCGAATCGCTGGATTGGAATCGTTCATTTCGTAAATTTCCAAGTTGTGTGTTCTGGCCCTCGGTACCACAGGTTTCGGGTTCGAGTCCCGGCGATGCCATGGATGTTTGTAGTGGTCCGGAATCCACTTTTAAACCATAGGTCCCGGCCTGATATGATCGTAGAGCATTGCGGGGGGCTTTGCTACTCCGCGTCCGTGGCTTATCTTCAAGTTACACGCGCCCCCTGGGTAATGCAAAGTAAGTAACGTCTGTGCAGCGCTTGCCTTAAGGCATCCTAGACCAAGCTGTCTAAGTGTTTGCCAGCTGTATTAGAAAGAAAATATTATTATTGCAAAAATTATCAAACATTTAAAAGACGTGATTATAAATAAAATAGATTATCTATGTTTAAATTTATTTAGTTTTTAACATATCAGGTAGTTTTCTTTTATTTATTAAAACATATGTGGTTATCATTTATGTTTAAAAAGGAACAATATCGTACAAATTGTTCCACAAATCCGCAGTTGGGGTAGAATTTAAAAGCTTTTATTATTTTTTTAGTGTTAAGATCAGAAATTCTTTACTAACTATAAAATTAATATTTTCTTATTATTTTGAAATTCAGTTAGTCAAACATTGCTTATCAAAAACGCTTCCACTTTGAAAACACCCCTTGTCCCTTGCGACCAATCCTATAATAAATATTTATCATTTTAAATATCTAATTCCGGAATAAATGCATAAAAAGTATAAAATGTCAGTTATATGACAATTGAAAAAAAATCGTTAATTAAGAATTGAAAAGTTTCTGTATTGTAACTGGCAACTTCAGCAATACAGAATTTCCGACGTATACTTTTTTTATTGAGTTGAGCATTACAAATCACAATTCTTTCAATTTCAATTACATTTCTTTGCATTTGAAGATAACAAAGTATAATTCTAAATCATTGTTTAAAAGTTCTATTCGTATTTAAATAATGATTGATTAAATTCAAATAGTTTCTGAAAAGGGCAAAAGCAAAACAAGAAATGTTAATTATGCTATCAAATCAGCCATTGAAGCCCTACATTAAATATAAAAAAAAGCAATACAAAGAATAACAATTAGGGGCATTCGCAAATAAGGTGACTGTAGTAAATCTAATATTTATCGAAACTCTTTGCAATTTACAATAACAATTTCCAAATCTCTTTTGTTCGCCATTATCACCGAAAACATTAAGAACCCTACTAATTAAAATAAATTTATTAAATATCATCTCCAGTTAAATATTTTAACGCTCTCTCTCACCTTCTTATAATAAAAATTTATGATTCATTAAATTAAAGAAAAAAAGAGAAATCTTCTCTTGAAATTGCCTTCCTCTTAATTTCTAAGCTCCAACAATAACGCTCAAAGTCATTTTTAACCGGAGATGAAGAAAATATTTGGTTGCTGCTTCCCCCTGCTTTGTTGTCTTGGAATATTAGGTTTTCGACTGTTGCCACTTTCCTTTCTATAAATACCACTCTCTTATTTCCCTTATTAAAAGACGGGCGGCTAACAAGATTTCCCACGGTCTTCGCATGGCGCCTCCCAAGAGATGTGGTGAAATTAAATTTAACGAGATGGCAACATGAAAGTTCGGTAATTAAATGTGGTTTTCGATAAATGAATAGGTTTCATCTTGCATTTTAATTGCTTTTCGGAGCCGTATCCTTTTTGAGTAAATGGAATTTCAGATAACGGTTTTTGGCTTTTATTTCATTTTGTTTTATTTTTGCAGGGGATTCTTTTTCGTCTTAATTCTTTTTCGTTGATTTTGATGCATATGTGCAAGTGACTTAATTACTGTGATTTATGTTTTGGGTCTGTTTTTACATTTAGTTTTAAAGTAAACAGGTAATTTTTTTTTTTAATAAAACTTTGTGAGAATAAAAGGTTCTGTGAAATAAATAAGTTATAAGAAGTTGGTATTTTTTTTTAATTATTTAATCTTAGCCAATACTTCTTTTTTTTAAATTTATTACTTTATAAATATCATATAAAATGTTCGAATTAAATTTGAACTTATTTTTATTTCCTACTTTCGAATTTTAATTTTTTTGCATTGTATTTATTAATAGAGATATGAAATACAGGGTGATTACAATTAGTCCTACTTTCAAAATGATGTAAAAAAAGAACCACTTGTCACAATGAGTTCAAATCTGAACTGAAGATTCTTGAAGAAAGGGGAAATAGTACGGCGTCAAAAACTGTTGCACAGTGTATAGTAGATGACGATGTAAGCGGCATGAAGAAAGTGAATTCGGCTGCTAGTGATATTTTGAAATCAAATTACAATCTATATGGCAATGCAGTTTAACATTACAAATCAAAGTATTTTGCATTCGAAAATAACAACGCATAATTATAAATCCTTGTTTAAAAAGTTCTATTCTTATTTAAATAATGATTAATTAAATTCAAATAATTTCTGAAAAGGGCAAAAGCAAAACAAGAAATGTTAATTATGCTATCAAATCAGCCGTTGATGCCCTACATTAAATATAAAATAAACAATACAAAGGATAACAATTAGGGGCCTTCGCAAATAAGGTGACTGTAGTAAATCTAATATTTATCGAAACTCTTTGCAAATTACAACAACAATTTCCAAATCTCTTTTGTCCGCCATTATCACCGAAAATATTAAGAACCATACTAATTAAAATAAATTTATTAAATATCATCTCCAGTTAAATATTTTTAACGCGCTCTCTCTTTCTCTCCTTCTTTTAATAAAAATTTATTAATGATTCATTTTATGCACATTAAATTAAAGAAAAAAAAAAGAAGTCTTCTCTTGAAATTGCCTTCCTCTTAATTTCTTAGCTCCCAACAATAACGCTCAAAGTCATTTTTAACCGGAGATGAAGAAAATATTTGGTTGCTGCTTCCCCCTGCTTTGTTGTCTTGGAATATTAGGTTTTCGACTGTTGCCACTTTCCTTTCTGTAAATACCACTCTCTTATTTCCCTTATTAAAAGACGGGCGGCTAACAAGATTTCCACGGTCTTCGCATGGCGCCTCCCAAGAGATGTGGTAAAATTAAATTTAACGAGATGGCAACATGAAAGTCCGGTAATTAAATGTGGTTTTCGATAAATGAATAGGTTTCATCTTGCATTTTAATTGCTTTTCGTGAGTCGTATCCTTTTCGAGTAAATGGAATTTCAGATAACGGTTTTTGGCTTTTATTTTATTTTTGCGGGGATTCTTTTTCGTCTTAGTTCTTTTTTTCCCTGATTAGTTGATGCATATGTGCAAGTGACTTAATTACTGTGATTTATGTTTTGGGTCTGTTTTACATTTAGTTTGGAAGTAAACAGGTATTTTTTTAAACACTTTTGTGAGAATTAAAAGGTTGTCTGAAATAAATAAGTTAAGAAGATGGTATCATTTTTTAAATCTTTTGTCAATATTTCTTCTTGACTTTATTAAATTATAAATATCATATAAAATGATTAAATTAAATTCGGGTTTATATTTTATTTCAACAGTTCATACTTTCGAATTTTAATTTTTTGCATTTTATTTATTAAGAGAGACATAAAATACAGGGTTATTATATTCAAAGCAACTATTGAAGCCCTACATTAAAATATAATACGCCCTACTTCCTGTTATTTAACCGGCAGCTTCAGCAATGCGGAATCTGCTATTTATATCTTTTTATTGAGCTGAACATTACAAATAGAAGTGCTTTTGCCTTTCAAAATTACAATGTATAATTATAAATCATTGTTTAAAAAGTTATATTCTTATTTAAATAATGATTGACTAAATTCAAATAATATCTGAAAAGGGCAAAAGGAGAACAAGAAATGTTAACTTACGATCAAATCAGCCATTGATGCCCTACATTAAATATAAAATAAACAATACAAAAAGGATAACAATTAGGGGCCTTCGCCGGTAAGGTAACTGTGGTAAATCTAATATTTATCGAAACTCTTTTGCAATTTATAACAACAATTTCCAAATCTGTTTTGTTCGCCATTATCACCGAAAATATTAAGAACCATACTAATTAAAATAAATTTATTAAATATCATCTCCAGTTAAATATTTTAACGCTCTCTTTTGCTTTTAATAAAAATTTATTAATGATTCATTTTATGTACATTAATTTTTAAAAAAAAAGCTAGCCCTAGAAAGCTAGAAGAAAGCCCTACATTAAATGTAAAAAAGCAATGCAAAGGATAACAATTGGGGCTTTCGCAAATAAGGTGACTGAATTAAATCTAATATTTAACGAAACTTTGCAGTTTACAACAACAATTCCTAAATCTCTTTTGTTCGCTATTATCACCGAAAACATTAAGAACCATAATTAATTAAAATAAATTTATTAAATATCATCTCCAGTTAAATATTTTAACGCTCTCTCTTCTTTTAATAAAAATTTATCAATGATTCATTTTATGTACATTAATTTAAAAAAAAAAAGAGATGTCTTCTTTTGAAATTGCCTTCCCTCTTAATTTCTTAGCTCCAACAATAACGCTCAAAGTCATTTTAACCGGAGATGAAGAAATATTTGGTTGCTGCTTCCCCCTGCTTTGTTGTCTTGGAATATTAGGTTTTCGACTGTTGCCACTTTCCTTTCTATAAATACCACTCTCTTATTTCCCTTATTAAAAAGACGGGCGGCTAACAAGATTTCCACGGTCTTCGCATGGCGCCTCCCAAGAGATGTGGTGAAATTAAATTTAACGAGATGGCAACATGAAAGTTCGGTAATTAAATGTGGTTTTCGATAAATGAATAGGTTTCATCTTGCATTTTAATTGCTTTTTGGAGCCGTATCCTTTTCAAGTAAATGGAATTTCAGATAACGGTTTTTTGGCTTTTATTTAATTTTTGCGGGGGGATTCTTTTTCGTCTTAGTTCTTTTTCCCTGAATAGTTGATGCATATGTGCAAGTGACTTAATTACTGTGATTTATTTTTTTTTCTGTTTTTACCTTTAGTTTGGAAGTAAACAGATAGTTTTTTTTTTTTTTAAACACTTTGGTGAGAATAAAATGTGTAAAATAAATAAGTTATAAGAAGTTGGTATCTTTTTTTTTTTTTTATGTGTTTATCTTTGTCAATATTTCTTTTTGTAAATTTATTAATTTATAAATATCGTATAAAATGATCAAATTAAATTCGGGTTTATATTTTTATTTTAAAAATTTTTGCGTTGTATTTAATAATAAAGATATAAAATACAAGATGATTATAATTAAAGTCCCACTTTCTCGTCACATTTTCAAATTTGAATTGAAAATACTTGAAGAAGGGGGAAACAGTACGACATCAAAAAATCCTTAACGTGTATTAATATATGGCTCTATAAGCGGCATAAAAAGAAAGTGAATTCGGCTGCTAGAGATATTTTGAAACGAAATTACAACCTATTTGGCATGAGTTGCACATTAAACCAACAGTAGTGCAGTGTTCAACCGTATGCGGAGGATTATTTTTCGACTTATTTTATTTAAGTTCTTTTCCCTGATTAGTTGATGCATATGTGCAAGTGTCTTAATTACTGTGATTTATGTTTTGGGTCTGTTTTTACATTTAGTTTTGAAATAAACAGGTAGTTTTTTTTTTTTTTAAAATAAAACTTTGGGAGAATGAAAGGTTATGTGAAATAAATAAGTTATAAGAAGTTAGTATCTTTTTTTATGTATTGATCTTTGTCAATATTTCTTTCGGAATTTATTAATTTTTAAATATCATTTAAAATGATCAAATTAAATTTGGGCTATTTTTTTTTCAAAAAAATTCATACTTACGAATTTTTCAATTTTTGTATTGTGTTTATTTATAGAGATATAAAATACAAGGTGATTGTAATTAAGTTAAACTTTCAAAATGCTGTAAAAAAAAAAGAACCACAGGTTCACAATGAGTTGAAATTTGAATTGAAGCTATTTGAAGAAGAGGGAAATGGTACGGAATCAAAAATGTTCCAATGTGTAATAATAGATGTGGCTGTAAGCTGCATAAAAAAGTGAATTCGGCTGCCAGTGATATTTTGAAACGAAATTACAACGTATTTGGCATAAGTTGCACATTAAAATCAACTGTAATGTTCAATGTGATTGATTGATTTTTTTTTTTTTTTTTTGACGAAAAAGTTATTTAACAGTTGTGACACTGTTAGTGGAAAGCCCATCCACCACGGCAAGGTCATACCAAAAAATGGAAAAAAATCGATGGAATTTTTTTGCTGCTATACCGTTTCCCCCTTCTTCAAGTATCTTCAGTTCAAATTTGAACTCATTGTGAACGAGTGATTCTTTTTACAGCAGGGTCTTTAATTATAATAACCCTGTATATTTATTCTTTTCTTATATGTGAATAACTTTTCCCCGATCTAATAACTTGAAGAGCAGCATTTCATATGTTTTATAAAAAGTATTTATACGTATTAACAAATTAAACATGAATATTTAAAAAAATTCATACTTTAAGTGATAAATAAAAAAAGAAAAAAAGTTTCCTTTGTAAGTAACTGAATAAAAATGTTATTTAAAATTCAAATAATATTTTTTTACTTTATAAACATTAGAAAAAAATTAATTTTAAAAATATGAGTAATTTTTTTGGAGTTAGTAATGAGTATAGTATAAAAATAGAGTGAATTACCTTTTTCAAGCTGAAGTACAGAAAAAATATTTAATTCTTAATGATTATTAATTTTTCATTCAAAAGGAAAGTTAAATTAAACTTATACTTTTTAATTTAGCTAATTTTTAAGAGGGTTTTTTTTTTTTTTATAAAATTTATTCAATGTTTATATTTAAAAATTATATTATTGGTTATAATAGAAGGATATCAATAAGAAAATTCGTAATTGTTTCTTTAAAAAATGTAGAAATTATGAGTCTACGATTCAAATAACAGATTTTTTTATTATTCAATATATTAATTTATTTTATTTAATTTATTCTGTGTGTATATTTTAATATAAAGATATAATTAAACATTTTTCTTTTGAAATTTAAAAAAAAAAAATATTAACCAATTACTTCGTATTATTTTAATAAAAAATAATTATTGAAATCCCAATAAGAATTTCAATGGAGCAAAATATTTGCTTTTTGTTTTTTTAATTTTAATAATACTTTTTTTTGAAAAAAAAAAAATCGTAAAAGAAATAATTTCAAAAGATAAGCTAAAATTCATAAATATTAGCGTTCATAAGGATTTTGGATACAAAAAAAAAATTAACCAAGCTATTATTAAGAGAAAAGAGAATTATATGTTAACTACAATATTAATTAAAGAATAATAAAATAATAATATTATTTAATGTAGAATATTTATTACAATCCTTATGATACTTAGTATGTGTTCTAAAATTCCAACAAGGCCAAACGATTTTTAGCTTTTATTTAAATGAATGCTGTTTTTATTCGATATTTAATTAACTGAAACAATTTAAATTTCAACTCTCAATAGAATTCACGTTATCTATTCTAAATATTTTGCAAGAAAAAATATATTTATTCATTTTTTATATCTATATATTTTATCTATTTATTTTTATATCTTTATTTTTTTATATCTATAAATTCCAACAAGGCCAAACGATTTTTATCTTTTGTTTAAATGAATGCTGTTTTTATTCGATATTTAATTAACTAAAACAGTTTAAATTTCAACCCTTAAAACAATTCACGTTATCTCTTCTAAATATTTTGCAAGAAAAAAAAATTTTTTATATTTATTTTATCTATTTATTTTTATATCTATATTTTTTTATATCTATAAATTCCAACAAGGCCAAACGATTTTTTATCTTTTGTTTAAATGAATGCTGTTTTTATTCGATATTTAATTAACTGAAACAGTTTAAATTTAAACTTTTTATCTCTTTAAATATTTTGCAAGAAAAATTAAATAATCAATTGGTTTAAATAATTTTGTTAAATAATCAATTGGTTTAAATATAAAAATAGAAAATAAATCTTTACAAGAATCGCAATGTAGTCTTTTAAAAAAATTCAAAAACTGTTCAAGTTGTATTATTAAATATTTTTTATAATACTTGTAATAAAAGCAAATGTGACATAGAGTTGTCTGGTTAAAGAAATTAAACATTATCGGTTTTGGTGAATTATGTTAAAAAAATCTGTCCAAAATTAAGGATTTGTGATTTTAAATAACACAAATTGATTAAAAATTCGAGGTAAGTTTTTCACCTTTTAATCTTTTAGCATTATTTATGAATCTAATAGTGTTAGTTTGGAAAATAAATCGAAAATTTAAAATAGCGTTAGTTTGGAAAATAAACTGAGAATTGGTATTTTAAATAGTGTTAGTTAGAAAATTAATATTGTAAATAGATTAATTTGGAAATAAATTGAAAATTAATATTGTAAATAGTCTATAAAATGAAAAATAATATTGTAAATAGAGTTAATTTGGAAAATAAATTGAAAATTAATATTGCAATTTTTCTACCTTATTTTTTACAATAACTTAACTAATGGTCATTTAGCTAACAAGTCATTTAAAGCGAGCGCCATCTGGTGTTAAAAACATCTGACAGCAATAATAAAATAAAAATTTTAATAATGAATAAAACTTTTTTGTTATATTATGTTACGAATTTTTGTATGGATATGATAAATTCAAAAAAAAATAAACTGAACATTTCCATGCTATAGTTTTAATGGAACATACACACATTTATTTTTATAAACATAGCATGTTAAGAATATTTTATATTCTTAATTAATTGTGTATTTATATTCTTAATTAATTATTGTGATTTTAAATTAATCAGAATTTTTCTTGCAAAAAGATATTTAATCACTTTGCCATTGTGCCAAAACTCAACAACATATATTGCCAACTTATATTCCCAAATTCCACAAGCACCAAGCGATTCATCTTTTGCTTAAACGAATACAGCATTTATTCGATTTTCATTTGACTGAACGATTTAAATATAAAGCCCCTGCAGATATTCCTCCGAACTCCAAATCATTATACATAAGAATAATTTCGAATTTGATAAATGGTTCTGTTGAATGCATGTCGAAATGGTACAAGTACGTCAGTCCTTTTATGTGCGTGACAGATTACATTAATGAGATGGAAGTTATATATAGATTACAACTATCTTTAATGCTTAAGAAGAAATAAAATGAAACTAAATCGAGAAAGATTTTGATATGGTTTAAGGGGTTCGTTTTTTTTTATTATTAACGCATATGGAGGCACGGAACTAGAAGTAAATTAAGAACATCCGAATTCTTAGATCATAAATGAATCGATTAAAGAATTCGAGATATTATTTGTTCTCGTGTTTACCAAATTAAATGAATCTGCTTTTCTATTTTACTCTACAATTTTCTATTTAATTTTAGATTCTATAAAAGTTGTTATTCTTTTTTTTTCTTATATATTAAAATATATTTGTGTTTCTAAATATCTATAAATAGCATGGAATATTTAGAATATTAAAAATAAATATTTAGAATATAAAAAATAAATATTTAGAATATAAAAATAAATATTTAGAATATTTATTTTTTCTGAAAATATCAATAAAAATGGATATATTTCGTTTAAGTTAATATGATTCACTACTGTTCAATGTGTTATGGCATTTACTATTTAAACGTTAATGTGTTCAACTAGTTCGATATTCTGTTCAATAAATTTAAAAAAATTTTAAAAGAACATTTAAAACGAATGCAGACATTCGTTATTAATTATTTTTTATTCAAGCAAATTAAAATTTTGTTTACAAGATATTAACATTAGAATGTTATAATTAAGAAGTCTTAAAAAAATTTTTCAAGAAAAATAAATAATGATAATGAAATTTAAATTATACAATTAAATTATGCAATAATAAGATTAATTATTATTATTAATTAATTATTATTTGTTTAAGAAATAATTTTATTAATAATTATAAATATTAATTTTCTTTTTAAAATACTTATCGAATCATTATAAATTAAATATTCTCAAAATTTTTTACAAATTATTACGTAAATATAATATAAATAGTTTTTCAAAGAGAGAATGTATTTACAACATCCAAAATCATCATTTTGAGCAAAGCATATATCAAATAATGATTTTAATTATCAAATTTATTTGTACTATTAGCATAAATAAAATTTAGTTAATATTTAAAAGACGTAAATTACAAATTAATTACCCTCAGTATCTCACTATTTATAATTAAACTGTTAATTAAATATGTGATATGCATATGATTATTTAATACGATGCGTATATGTTTATATAATATGTGATACGTATAAGATTATATAATATGTGATACGTTTATGATTATACAATATGTGTTACGTTTATGATTATACAATATGTGTTACGTTTATGATTATACAATATGTGATACGCATATGATTTTTGTGATACATGTAGATGAGAATACTTGATACGTATGAATATCAATATGTGATACGCATATGATTTTGTTCCGTAGATGAGAATCTTATATCCAGAATATCCCTTTATAAAGTTCTGTAGATAAAAATCTTATATTCAGAATATCAGTTTATAAAGTTCCCTAGATGAGAATTTTAAAAATATCACTTTATAAAAAGTTCCGTAGATAATCTTATTTCCATACATTATAAGGTTCCGTAGATAATCTTATATCCATACTTTATTACTTCCTTAGATAAAAATCTTTTGTCCAATATATTACTTTATAAAGTTCCGTAGATGGGAATCTTATATCTAGAATATCACTTATAAAGTTCCATAGATGAGAATCCAAAATATCTCTTCATAAATTTCCTTAGAGAAGAATCTTATATCCGGAATATCACTTTATTGATTAAGGATATAATCTTCTAAGCAATGAAATAAAATATTTAATTATTAACCTATGTTAGGATTACTAATTATGTTAAGTAGAACGGGCATATGATGAGATGTCGCAATTGTTCTATACTAAGTATATTTAATCACAAATTGTATTTTTACCTGCAGGTGTCCTATTCACCACTGGATTGTCATCCAAGTCGTTGGAACAAAAGGTCAATCAACTTACGAGGAAAGTCCTTGATGCAGCAATTATCCTTGGAAGTAACAGAACCCTTTCGTGTCTGCCATTATCGTACAGAGATCATGAGGCGGGGCAGATGGTGTCCGTGGGTGATGAATTCGTTTTGGAAGGTTCTGTTTTTTATCCGGCGTCCATCTTCCTCTACAGATGGGCTTTCTCAGATGGAACCCATCTTGCAACAAGATCTTCGAACTCGAAATCGCGCGTGGTAAGTTATGGCCTGTTTTTCCACTCTTTATTTTTAGTATTAGTAGTATTTAATAGATATTTGCAAAACGGAAAATGGTAGTGATAAGAAAAGTATTGTAGAATGGGAGTTGATTTTAAAATTCTTTGTGCAAAGTTATCAAATAATCAGTGTAAAATAATAACTAAAAGTAAATTTCAATTAATATAAATTAAATTTTAGTTGATAAAATAAATAATGATTAATAAGTAATAAGTATGAATTAAGTAAATTTCAATTAATATAAATTAAATTTTAATTAATAAAATAAATAATGATTAATAAGTAAAAATAAAGTAACTTTCAATTAATATAAATTGAATTTTAATTTATCAATCTACGTTATTTATTTTTATTTTACTATCTTTTTAGATTGAAAGTATAAATTCCTATGAATTAAAATTAAAATTAAATTAAATATTAAATACGTGAAACATTTAAAATTAAATAAGTGAAAAGTTTTACAAATTTGTGAATATTAATGATTATTAATGCATATTAATGCATGAACTTTAATGCAAATGATAAGTAAAGTTTCATAAAATAGGAATCGATTTTTAAATTTCTTTCTGAAAATTATCAAATAATCTGCATATTGAAAAGTATAAATAAATTAAATTTTAATTTAATAATATACATTAGTTATTTTTATTTTATATCTTTTTGAATAAAAATGAAAATTCCTTTGAATTAAAATTAAAATTAAATTAAATAATAAATATGTAAAACATTTAAAATTAAATAAATGAAAAGTTTAAAAAATTTGTGAACATTTTTCCACAAACACAAAACATTCTTCCAGGAATGTGAGTTTATTAGAGTAATTTTCGTGTCACTAAAATATATTCGTTAAAAAATTTTTTTTAGTTAAGTCAAATCGCTAAAATATGTTTTTTTTTTTTTCATTTTTAATATTACTTAATATATTTTTTTAATTGCATCAAAAGAATTTAAATTTCAGATTCCCGAGTGCTTATAATAACAAAAAATTTAAATAAAATTAATTGATCATCAATTCGAAGTTCCTTAATATCTGATTCGCATAATTACGCTAGTTTAATTTCATTATTTCTTTTATATATATATAAATATGTATATTAGTGCACAGAAGCCCTGGAGTGTTGGAATGATTGACATTGAGATAATGAAATGATAAGGATTTTATAGTTTTGTGTTGTTGGTCATGTTGGTTCGAGAAATAGAAATATTAGTATTCGAGAATATTAGACAAACAATAAATATACAAAAATCTCTAATTATTTTTAAAGCTTTAGGACAAATGAATAAAAAGGTTCCTTATATTCAGACGGAATGGATATTTTACATTTTCTCTGGTATAAGTGAATATCGGTTTCAGGCAAGATTGTTTTGGTTTTTCTTAGTATATTTATACGGAATATGTATATGCTATTAAGTAGAATAAAATAGCATCACTGCTGATATATGATGATTTTTATTTTATTATTATTAGTTACTTAACTGCTAATACTGAGTATATACGCATCTTAGATTTGTATCTTTTCGAAATATCTTTTGTTTCGTGCAAAAGTTAATTTTTAATCCTAGTTATTAATTCTAATTATCTAAAACGACTATTTTTGTCTAGCTTATATTATTCTAAGGCAGGATGGGCAAACTACGGCCCGCGGGGCAAATCCTGCCCGTCGAAAGGTTCTATCCGGCCCGCGGATAGAATTTTAATTTGCAGGTATGAGGCAAATTAAAAGAAATATGTATTTATATATTGTATATTCAAAGTATTGATGATCTTTTACTTTCTCTATTTGGATATTTTTACCAAGCCTTTCTAACGTAAATTATGAAGCAGGGAAGTCAGATTTGCGGATGGAATTAATTAAGTTGCAATCTAACAATCATTTCAAACAGTTGTTTCTAAATATTCCAAAGTTAGAATTTTATAAATCATTATCGAAACTAAGTTTCCCAAATTTAATATCTCACTTCCAGAAAATCAGTACTATGTTTGCTTCATCTTATATATGTGAACAAGTGTTTTCAACTACGAACCATAGAAAGAAATTATTTCAGAAGTAGACTGACAGAAGAGCATTTAGCCTCGTTCCTTAGGATCAGTACACCTCACCCCCGAAACTCAATATAATAATAAAAATGAAATTTTTTCATCTATCAGCAATTTCATTCATCTCATTAACATATTTAAATTGTAGTACTTGTATATAGTTTTTAAAATTTTAGAAAAATTTATTTTGGCCCGCCAAACTTTCGATTTTTGGCCCGCGACCGAAAAGGTTTGCCCATCCCTGTACGAATTCACGCATGATATGGTACCCTGAAACAGACATTCTATCGCTATGCTATGTTGTTTTACGGGCATTTCACTGCGATATCCTTTAATATGCTCAAAAGATTGGCGAAGTGTGTTATGTTATTTATTGGCTATTACTGTTTTCATTTACTTTCCATATTATTTTATTTTAAAAGTGAATAAAAGTAACGATATTTATAGTGATAATAGCAGCAACGTATCGCAGGGGGTCCTCGAAAGCTCTGGTGGTGAATTAGAGCAGGGGTCTCCAAACTACGGCCCGCGGGCCACATCCGGCCCGCCAGTGTCATCAATCCGGCCCGCGACAGCGAATAGCTTGTTGCTGTAATAAGTTGGATAAAAAAACACAGAATGATAATAATTCGGTTTTATTTACTTGCTGGGTAAAGCTTAATGACAAGCATAATACTCCGAAAATTTAACTTAAGCTTAACAACTAACAAATAATTGAAATGAATCCCACTAACATTATAAACTAGTGAACATCCCGCGGTTACCCTCGCTAGTTATAGCTACCTATTTCCTCTTTTAACCACTAGATGTCGTCAAGTGTCACGGTCGTATTGATGCACACAATAGTAATTGTAGTAATTGAACCAGCGAATTTAGCAAGCGTATGCTCGCTCAGAGCCGCTTACTCGGCGACTAGTCTAGAAATTATAGATAATGGCTTGGTTTGGTTTGTCGCTCTACGGTCAACTAGTGTGCACACTTTAGGCTAAACAGACCGAGACCTACAGTTTAAAGTGGATTCGAACCACTACAAACATTCATGACACCGCCGGGACTCGAACCCGAAACTTGTTACAGATAATGGCAGAAAAATTAAAATGGTTTTGGCCCTCGGTACTTGCTGGAGTTAACAGTATGGCTCTAAGGCTGGAAAGTTTGGAGACCCCTGAATTAGAGGATTGCAATTCTGTTTCTGATATGCAGTCCGAATATAGCTAAATTTATAATTCAATTTCTGTAGGGTTGGCAAAGCAATAATCTCGGTTTTCACCATTAAAGCACATAGTAGAAACTGAACGTACTTACACAACGTGACAAATAAGTAACTTACAAATAGGTAACAAATAAGTAACTTACAAATACGTGATAAATAAGTAACTTACAAAACATCAACAAGTAGTCATTACTCCATTAAACGTAAATCCTGAAGGAACTTCAAAATTATTATTGAAAAAAAAAACGGAATACGAATAAATAGCCTCCAACAACAACAACAACCACCACAAAATGCGTAGGTAATATATTTCCCAAAAGACTTATAAGAAATTTTTTTGTTTATTTTTTGATCTTATAAAAAACAAGTAACTTTAAAAAAAAAAAAAATGTATCCTTAAAAATAAACAAAAGAAATAATGCTTGCGATATGTGGTGAATTAGTACAATAACACTTAAGAAAATAAGTATCTTACAAAACCTAAGCAAGAAATCATAGCTCCATTAAAAGAAAATTCGAAGACACCTCGGGCTATTAACGGAAACGCAGAAAATTACTTCCAGAAACATGCAAAGAAAATTTAATGTCCAACCAAAAAAAGTTGAAGGTAAAATATATTTCACAACAAACCTGGCTATTTCAATGACCAAAAGATAAGAAGTGTTCCAAAAATGGAACACCCGCGGTAAGGTAAAGGGGGTGGGGAAGGCAGGATAACAAATTTCCTCAACTTCTTTCATGTCGGAGCTTAAAAATATTCCAAAATGACGTTATTTTACAGGCAAATGTGGTTGCCTGTATTTGGAGGTGGCGAATTCCCTCATCTTTTTTTCTTCCTTCAGGTTTGTATTTTTATTATTATTATTTTTTTTAAAAAAGTAGATGCCAAGAGATAGGGGAGAAATACTTATCGCTCCGAGACTTTGGCGTTTGGCGGTCTTTATTCATTATATATTTTGAGCTTACGAGTCATTTGTGTGCAGTCGTCAATTTTATCTGTTCATTTTTTAAAAACATTTTTTTCTTTTTGCAAAACCAGGAATAGGTTTAAGGTACTGGGAAAAAGGGGAGAAATGATTATGATCGTCATTCGCTTGACTTGTTTGGAATATTTTTTTGAAACTCGATATTTTTAAAAAGAAAAAGAAAAAAGGTGGAAATGTTTGTGTTTTGTAATGATTTCTTCATCTCGTCAGAGACGCTGGCCCATATCTATGCGTTTGGGGATTTTCTCAATCAAAGTTTTTCTAACTAGCTCGGCAGTGACATGGAAAATAGTGCGAGTAGTGGTAACATGTAGAATAATGTGGTGAAATGAAGAGTAGTGTGAGTAGAGTTACATGAAGAATAGTGTGAGTAGCGATGACATGAAGTATAGTGTGGATAATAGTAACTTGAAGAATAATATGAATAATGGTAACATGAAGAATAGTGCGAATAATGGTGGCATAAAGAATAGTGTGAATAATGGTAACGTGAAGAATCGTGTGAATAATGGTATCATGAAGAATAGTGCAAATAATGGTAACATAGAGAACAGGTGGAAATGGTAGTGTGTAAAGAACACAGTGTGTGGTGACATGAAGAATAGTATAGTGTGAATAATGGTAACATGAAGAATAGTGCAAATAATGGTAACATAGAGAACAGTGTGAGTAGTGGTGACATGAAGAATATTATAAGTAGTGATGACATGAATAATAGTGTGAGTAGTGGTGACACGAAGAATGGTAAGGTAATATGGAGAATAGTGTAAGTAGTTGTGGCTTGAAGAATACTTTGAGTAGTGGTGACATGGAGAACATAAGTCTATAGCATACGCGAACTAGGAAAGCTTGGTTGAGAGTCCATCAAATCATGTTAGACAAATCGAAAGCTTTGAAGTCTGCGACGTGTATAGACTCAATAAATCTATTGGAAATTTTTACCTTTAGGTTTGCGAAGAGGAGAATGGAAACCTCCAAAATCTACTCTTGGTGGTGTTTGACCAAACCAGCAGTGGTAAAATGAGAATACAATATAAACAGCCCCTTAATATACTTCATATCGGCCGTTTAGTGACAGTAGATAAAAAAAATCTCCGAATTGGGAAATAACATACTTTATAAAAGGGAAATAATTGATTTGCTAAAAAATTAATTACTACTACTAATATTAATTTTTTAAGGAAAACATTTGAAAAAAAAAATGTTTTTTCATCTATTTAAAAAAAAAAACATCTATTGTAAAAAACATTTTTTTTTTCAAATATTTTGATTTAGATTCATCCTTTTACTAAAAAAAAAAAATATGCATTGTCTTAAGCAGGATCAATAAGATTTAATTCTGTTTTACTTCTTTTTATTATATTGTAATACGTTCATACGTTTTTGTATTTATACTTATTCGTGGCATAAAATCCTATTCCATGTGCATTATTCTTTTTTGTTAATTTTTAATACTTCCACTTGCTTTGTTTATTATCATGAAATTATTTTGGAAAACATATTTATTTATGCCTCTGCCTCCCCCTCCACATACAAAAACTTTTTTGTTTAGATGTTAAATACTCTCATTCTGTTTTTTTTTTCCCCTGAAATAATTGTCTTTGTTTAAGCCAGGGGTCTCCAAACTTTTCAGCCTTAGGGCCATACTGTTTACTCCAGTAAGTACCAAGGGCCAAAACCGTTTTAATTTTTCTGCCATTATCTATAATTTCTGAGCTAGCATACGCTTGCTAACTACAAACTATTGTCAGTGAAAAATCACAGTTACATAAATTTCATTAGTATTTTTTGCAAGTGGATACCCCGCGGTTTCATTCACGTTCATTTAGCTTTTCGTTCCTGAGGGATTTTCAGGATAAAAGTCATATGTTCGATTCAGGATATATGCATTCCAAACATCGATATACACACATATGCGATGCTCTTTACCCTAACATAACTACCGAGGGTAACCGCGGGATGTTCACTAGTTTTATGTTAGTGGGATTCATTTCAATTATTTGTTAATTGTTATGCTTAAGATAAATTTTCTGCGTATTATGCTTGTCATTAAGCTTTACCTAGCAAATCAATAAAACCGAGTTATTACCATTCTGTGTTTTTTTATCCAACTTATTACAGCAACAATAAGCTATTCGCTACCGCAAGCCGGATTGATGACACTGGCGGGCCGGATTTTGGCCCGCGGGCCTTAGTTTGGAGACCACTGGTTTAAGTTATCTGCTTTATGGTATCCAGAATTTTCTTTTAATGGAGTAAGGGTTTCTTGCTAAGGTTTTGCAAGTCATTTATTTGTCAATGTTGTTTTAAATAACATTGACAAATAAGGGTTGAACCGGTTTGAAATCTTCATTTATCATTTCATTTACATTGTAGAGTTGTTAGCCCTACTTCCAACGGTCATATTAGACCGGGGCCTACGGTTTAAAGTGGATTTCAAACCACTAGTCACTCGGCTATCAGGTCCCCTGAGTTACTATCGACAAACGAATTTTTGTCAACTTTTTAATCTTAAAAGATAGTTAAAAATTATAATCATAAATTAAATTGGTAATTACGTTGAAAATTATTATACATAATGTTTTATAGTTGACATAGTTCTCAACATATTTGATTCACCGCCTGGACTCGAACCCAGTGGCACAACAGATCGCTAGTCCCTTTGCCATCAGATCCCTTGAGTTACTATCTACATATGCATTTTTATTAATATTTTAATCTTAAAAATAGTTTAAAATCATAAGCATAAAATGAATTGGTAATTACGTTGAAAATTATTATGCAATTCTTAACGCTGGAGAACATATTTGATTCTCGGTTTTTAAACTTGTATCGTTTATTATGAATAAAATATTTTAATTTATTTCTGTATAAAACCATAAAACACAAAATAAAATAATTGAAATCCTTAAAAAATTATTTATTATATAAATTATTATGATAAATAAATCAATATTTACAATTCAATTCTGAATCACACACCTATTCAACTTCTTACACTAAGTACATCATCTTTAAATTTTTTGATATTAAATAATACAGGAACATTTTATAAAACTACCAGCATCCAAAGATGCCACACCTAAGACCTATATTTAGACATCTTAGCTCCATATTGAGACAATTTCACATTGAGTCAATATTTATAATTCAATTCTGAACCACACATTTATTCTTCAACTTCTTACAGTAAGTCATCTTCTTTAAATTTCTTGATATTAAAATAATAATACAGCAACAATGTATAAAACTACCAGCATCCCGAAATATCACACCAAAGTACTATATTTAGACATCTCAGTTCCATCCAATATTTTACAGTTACATCTTAAAGATTGGGAGCTATATTACACGTATCACTTTAATTCATTGGAATGCTGTAGGTACGTGATTTAAAGCGACTTTGCCGCATCTTAGATGCGCAAGCATTATTTTATATTTTATTCTACGCCCGTCCCATTATTTTTTTCCTTCTTTTTCCAAGTAAGCACTTCTGGTGATTGAAAATCTTCATACTTGTGCATGTTTTATTATTGTATTATTCTTCAACTTCTTACAATAAGTACATCATCTTTATATTTCTCGATATTAAAATAATACAGTAACAATTTATAAAACTACCAGTATCCAAAGATATCGTATCTAAATATTATATTTAAACATCTCATTTCCATATTTAATCAATACTTATAATTCAATTCTGAACCACACGCATGTTCTTCAACTTCTCACAGGAAGTCATCATCTTTAAATTAAAATTATAACAATATAGCAGCAATTTATAAAACTACCAGCATCCAAAAATATAGCACCTTAGTTTTTATTAAGACATCTCAGTTCCATATTGTGGCATTACGTATTGAGTCAATATTTATAATTCAATTCTGAACCCACACACATTATTCAACTTCTTACAGTAAAGTCATCATCTTTAAATTCAAATTATAGTAATATAGCAACAGTTTATAAAACTACCAGCATTCAAAAAATATCACAATACCATCTATAAATAAGTACTATATTTAGACACCTCAACTCCATATTGAGTCAATACTTTTAATTCAATTCTGAACCACGCACCTATTCTTCAACTTCTTTACAGTAAGTACATCATCATTAAATTTCTTTATATTAAAATAATACAGCAGCAATTTATAAAAGTACCAACATCCAAAGATATCACACCTAAATACATCAGACATCTTAATTCCATATTGAGTCAATACTTTTGATTCAATTTTGAACCAAGCACCTATTCTTCAACTTCTTACTGTAAGAAGTCATCATCATTAAAATTCTTGATATTAAAATAATACAGCAACAGTTTATAAAACTACCAGTATAAAAAATATCACTCCTAAGTACTATATTTAGACATCTCGATTCCATATTCAGTCAATATTTATAATTCAATTCTGAACCACACATCTATTCTTTAACTTCTTACAATAAGTCATCATCTTAAAATTTCTTGATATTAAAATAATAATACAGCAACAATGTGTAAAACTACCAGCATCCCAAAATATCACGCCAAAGTACTATATTTAGACATCTCCATTCCATCCAATATTTTACAGTTACATCTTAAAGATTGGGAGCTATATTACACGTATCACTTTAATTCATTGAAATGTTGTAGGTACGTGATTTAAAGCGACTTTGCCGCATCTCAGATGCGCAAACATTATTTTATATTTTTTTATTCTACGCCCGTCCCATTATTTTTTCCTTCTTTTCCAAGTAAGCACTTCTGGTGATTGAAAATCTTCATACTTGTGCATATTTCATGATAATGACACTCACATATTTCCCCATTTATTTATGGAGCCCAATATTTCCTTCCAAAAATACAACATTCTACATAGATTTCGCTCCAATTTTTATGGTCGGCCTTTCCTCAATAAAAAAATAAAAAATAAAAAATAATCATTTTTCGAGCGAGCGCCATTTTTCGGCGCCATTTTTCAATTCCGAGAGTCCGTCGCCGATTGCCTGTTTAGTGGTTCGCAATCCGCCGAAGAAATAATAAACCGATTATTATTATTCTCTTTATTGTTGTTTTGGAATTGAGAACCAAGGAATTCGATATTATCATTTCCTTTGCCGAAAAGGGAGGCGTTAAGTATTTTTCGAAAACAATATTTTGTTGGTGTTATTGCCCGTGTTCTGTTTTGTCCATTTACTGATGCCACCGCCGATGGAATTGAATTCATTTTGGCGTTGCCATCTTTTGGAAAAATGTTTGGAAAAAAGGTTATTTGTTGCTTCAACGAAGTGGAATGAAATGATTCCATACGATACTTTGTTAGCCAAGAAGATTTATTTTAAAACACTTTGACTGCGGAATTTATCAGTGGAAAGACTTATTCATATTAGTTTTGGTTTAAAATAGCATCGAATTTATTTCTCGTGAAGTTCTTCAATAACTTATTTTTTTTTGCAGTGTTTTAAATTTTATGAGTAAGTTTTGAAGAATGATCAGAATGAATTTTGTTATAATTGAAATCGTGATAAGAAATTCTAAAAAAATATTTATTCAATACTAAGAACTTTTAAACTTTTCTTTTTAATGGAGTAATTTAATGTTTCAATTTTCATCCAGAATTTTTGGTCTATTGTATATTCAGGTCTATGATTTATTCATGTCTAAGAACTTTTATACTTTTCTTTTTAATGGAATAATTTAATTTTCCAATTTTCATCAGAATTTTTTAAAAAGTATTGGTCTAAGATTTATGGTCTATTCAGGTCTGTCAGTTCTATTCAGATCTATGATCTATTCAGTTCTAAGAAGTTTTATTTATACTTTTCTTTTTGGTTTTGGTTTTTAAAGTGGACTAATTTAAAAGTTCCAATTTCTCATCGGAATTTTTTTTTTTTTTAAATATTTTGGTCTAAGGTCAAGTCTATGATCTATTCAGGTCTAAGAACTTTGCTTATCTTTTTTTAATAGACTAATTTAATGTTTAAATTTTTGGATCAGAATTTTTTTTTAAGGTTTGGTCTAAGGTCTATGGTCTAATAACTTTTATACTTTTCTATTTTTTAAGGAATAATTTATAATATTTCAATTTTTGACAGGAATTTTTTTAACTATTTAAATTAACTAAATTTTTTTGACTATTTATTCTATTATTAATTATTTTTTAACAGAATTTTTTAGTCTGAAACTCAATGATCCATTTGTAGGTCTAAGAACTTATATACTTTTATTTTTTAAAGGAATAATTTAATGTTTTAATTTTTTTCATCGGAATTTTTTTTTAAAAAGTATTGCCATTCTTTTCATATACTATTTCTTTTCATTTTGTTTGAAATTTGATGAGGTGAATGAAATATAAGAAACAAGCATTTATAATTGTTTTCTCTTGCAGAAGTTTTTACAATCTTCTGGAAAAATCCTTTATATTTTATGAAAATTGCAAATAAGATTTAAAACTTCTGTTAACCATTCGACAATGCTCACACATTTCCAGGTAGCCTTAACCTACAAGAAATATTTGATCCACTACTATTCAGAGACAAAGCTAGCTTTTCCCCGCCAAACACGGCGCCAAGCTCGTGTGGCTTTTCCCTTTAAATAATGTAATACATCATCACGAAACGCTTTTAAGATCATCCTTTAAGCACCATTTTAAAGATTAGCTCCAAGCCCGGGGTGCTTTAGCATTAAAGTCTCCGAGCCAGAATTTCCTATCGCCACCGGGTTTCAAATCATCTTTTACGATGAGATTTTGAACATTCAAGAGGAAAAGGGGGCGTATAAAGCGGTGGGGGGATGGAACTGTAGAGGGTTAAGCAGGTCGAAACACATAAAAGTTTTATTTACGGGTCCGCTTTATTCCTAGATTTAAATGTCCGTAAAGCGACGCAATAAAAAGGGTTTAGCATAGCGATTTTTAGTCGAGCGCTTTTGTACGTTGCGGATGTTTGAGATCTGCCTCTTTCCAAAACTCGTGGCATTTATCAACTTCTCTCGAGGGTCATAAACTCCTCGGCATCAAACGAGGAAGGGCTGAAGCTTTCGCATGAATGCCCCGCGCACTCAGGACACACGGAATTTCGTTTACTTATTTCTGGCAAAAGGGAGAGTGCACTACGTTTTGTGTTGCTGGAAACGGAAATTGTCTGAAGTGAAAATGTGTTTGTTTTTGTTTTTGGCCTTTTTCCAGAGTTTGTTTTGAGAGTAGTATATTGTTTTCGTTTTGCGTAGGCGTGGATAGAAGATTAAATTATGGTTTTTGTTTTCGCCAAAGTGGGTAACAGAGAATTGGATACTAATGAATTCCGTGAATAGATTTGGATATTAATGAAAAGTAAATGCAGTATTCGTTTATAATAGTTTGTATTCAGCTCAGTCTCTGTCCAAACTAAGCTATATATTTATTAAAAGAACGTGGCATCATCCTTTTTATATTACAGGATGGCCATTAAAAGACTGCAGAGTTTGAAAAGGTCAAAAGTTGTTTGCTTTTTGATCTTTTTTAATTCATTAGTTAATTTTTTATCTTGTAGATCATCCATTGGCCCGGTTCCATAGGTTTCTGATTCTAATCCCGACAGTGCCATTAATTTTTTGTAGTGGTTAGTAATCCACTTTAATCCGTAGGTCCCGGTCTCAAATGGCCGTACAGCATCACAAAATCCAGTCAGATTTCTCACTCACATCATTCCTAAACTGTATAAAGGCAACTCAGCTCTAGACACAGTGATGTGGTATAGTGTGGTGTGGTGTAATAGTAATAGTAGTAATAGTAGAGTATCCACTGAAGAATAAAAATGGTAATATATATTGTCCAGCAACAATTTTTTGTCTGATTCAAATTGCAGACAATTATCAGCTCCTCAAACTCAGAGAAAATACCATCAACTTTTTTAATATCATAGTGTCTGGTTATGAAAGATCCTATTTATTTTTCTTTACTATTAAATTTTGTAACACGTTATTTGATTTTTTTTTAATAGAGCGCTTTTGTGCGTTGCGGATGTTTGAGATCTGCCTCCTTCCAAAACTCGTGGCATTTATCAACTTCTCTCGAGGGTCATAAACTCCTCGGCATCAAACGAGGAGGAGGTCTGAAGATCTCGCATGAATGCCCCGCGCACTCAGGACACACGGAATTTCGTTTACTTATTTCTGGCAAAAGCGGGAGAGTGCCTCTGCTGTTTTGTTGTTGCTGGAAACGGAAATTGTCTCAAGTGAAAATGCTTCTTCGAGTGTTGTTTGTTTTGTTTTTGAGCGAGTATATTGTTTTCCTTTTTTGCGTGGGCGTGGATGGAAGATTAAATTATGGTTTTGTTTTGCCTCAAAGTGGAATTGGAGACTAATGAATTTCGTGAATAGATTTGGATATTAAAGGAAAGTAAATGTTTATAATTTGTGGTTAGCATTAAGCTCATCTTTGTCCCAACTAAGTTGTTAATTTATTAAAAGAATACAGCTTAATTATTTTAATATTACACGGTGGCCATTGAGAAACTGATTCATTTATTTATTTATTTAAGTTGTAGAACATCCTCTGGGCCAGATAGCAGAGTGGCTAGTACTTGGCGCTCGGTACCACAGGTTTCGTGTTCGAATTAAGGCAGAATCGAATTTAACCGCAAGTCCCGGTCTCATATAACTATTGAGCATCACAGAGTCCAAACAGACTTCTCACTCCCATCATTCCCAAACTGTCAAGGGATAACTCATATCTAGGCAGAGTGATGTGTTGTTATAGTAATAGAGCATCCATTGGAGATTAAAATGGTTACTTATGTTATCCAGAAACAAATTTTTCTGTTCCAATCAAATTCACATTGCAGTTAGTTATCAATTATTCAAACTCAGAGAAAATACCTGCAGGTTTTTTAATGTCATAGGTAATTCGGGGTTCGGGGTAATTCACATTCGGGATTTGGTTATAAAATATCTATTTTTTTTTTCTTTCCGATTAAGTTTTGGGACATGTTATTTCTAGTAGACGATCTGTTTTTTAAAATCCCTGTATTTTCTCTGAGGTTGAATAATTGATTTTTTACTGCAATCGACAAAATTTCAATGAGTTTCACACTCTTTGCTGGGCATCATATGTAACCATTCTTATCTCCAGTGGTTACAGTATAACCTACTAAAAAAAAAAAAAAAAGATTGAAAACAAACCTTTCAAATTGTTTGATTAAAATTTTTCATTTCTGAATATGACCTTTTCAAACTCTCAAAACGGCTTTTTCGTTAACATTGTCATAGAATATTTTAAATTTAAACCATAATAAAATATTTACAATCTGCCTTGATAAAATGCATCCAAATTTTCGTCAATAAAAAAAATATATCTATCTCTTCCAGGATTCCGAGGTTCGCACACTGGCATTGTAAACAACGATTGTCTAGTCGTCTCGTGTATACATATCACATCCAGATATCGTCTGCTTCGCTAGTTTTTCTTCGGGATTTTTTTTCCCCCTTTTAACGGGGCAAACCTTTCTGTGATTTTTCTTCTATTTCTTTTCTAGTTTTTTTTTTTATTTTTATTTCTCTTGTCGGTGTGAAGCAATTTCCGCAAAAAGATGTGTTGTCGCGAAAATCTTTACTGTCAGGGAGACATTATCGGTGGTGAAAGTTGGAATTCAAATCTGTTTTTTTTTTTTTCCCTTCACGCTGTCGTTTTTTTTTTTTTTTTCCTTTCCCTTCCTTTTTTTCCCCCTCTTCACTTTTCTCCATTTGTCTTCTGGTCGCTTTGGTAGGGATTCCCGTTTTATTATTACTATTATTTCTCTTCTATCGCCTTCGTTTTTTCTCTCCCCTATTCTTAACCACCGGCAGTTTTAGACTCAGCAGAATAAAAAGTTTTTATTCACTTTTCGATTCCTTCCTTGCTGGTTTGATAGTTTCTCTCAATCACTGGTATTGTGCGAGTCTTTTTTTTTTCTAAATTTCGTTTTCAAACTTTAAGACTTTCCAGGTGATTTGACTAATTTTTTTTTCCTCTAAGGATAAATTTAGTGAAATTGTATGGTTTTTTTTTTTTAATAATGTCACAGTACGATGTAATTCGTAAGCATTGTCAATTTTAACATTGGCAATATCACTTCAGTAGATCAAAGTTTATCTTTATTTAACACCACTGATTATCTACAGAAGTAATAATGCCATCAATTATATTTCTTATTTTAATATTCTTAAAGCGTACTGATAATCATTTATATATTTACTTCACATCATTTACGTAGTAATACATTAAGAATGGTGGGCATGATGGCCCTGTGGGCATGATGGCACTGTGGCACTTTTGGGTTTGAGTTCTGGCGGTGCCATGGATGATTGTAGTGGTTCGAAACCACTTTAAACCGTATGTGCTGGTCTAATATGATCGCAAGGGGTAGTGTTACTCGCGTCCGTAGCATATTTTCAAGCTACACGTGCCCTTTGATAGTGCTAAATGAGTAACAGCGGTTACAGTGCGTACATTATTTTACATTACTGTATGCATTACTATTACTAATGTTTTGATTAAAATTGTTTTAGAATATTTTAAATTTAAACCATAATAAAATATTTACTACTCTGCCCTGATAAAATGCATTCCAAATTTTTGTCAATAAAAAAAAAATATATAGATCTCTTCCACGATTCTTTGGTTCGCAGACTAGCATTGTAAAAAACGATTGTCTAGTCGTCTCGTGTATACATATCACATCCAGATATCGTCTGCTTCGCTAGTTTTTCTTCAGATTCCCCTTTTAACGGGGCAAACCTTTCTGTGATTTTTCTTCTATTTCTTTTCTAGTTTTTTTTTTTTTATTTCTCTTGTCGGTGTGAAGCAATTTCCGCAAAAATGTGTTGTCGCGAAAATCTTTACTGTCAGGGAGACATTATCGGTGGTGAAAGTTGGAATTCAAATCTGCTTTTTTTTTTTTTTTTTTTTTTTTTTTTTTCCTTCACGCTGTCGTTTTTTTTTTCCCCTTCTCCCTTCCTTTTTTTTTCCCTCTTTCACTTTTCTCCATTTGTCTTCTGGTCGCTTTTGCTAGGATTCCCGTTTTATTATTACTATTATTTCTCTTCTATCGCCTTCGTTTTTCTCTCTCTCCCTATTCTTAACCACCGGCAGTTTTAGACTCAGCAGAATAAAAGTTTTTATTCACTTTTCAATTCCTTCCTTGCCGGTTTGATGGTTTATTCTCTATCACTGGTATTGGGCGAGTTTTTTTTCTAAATTTCGTTTTGAAACTTTAAGACTTTCCAGATGATTTGGCTAATTTTTTTTTTCTCCAAGAGATACTTGAATAAATTTAGGGAAATTGTATGGTTTTTTTTTTAATAATGTGACAGTACGATGTACCTGTAAGCATTGTCACTTTAAACTCTTGAACAGGCTGATATTATTTATCATTTTGCAATGGGAATATCACTTTAGTAGGTGAACGTCTTTTCTTTTATTTAATACCACCAAATATCTACAGAAGTGATGATACCATCAAATATTTTTTCTTATTTTTTAGTATTCTTAAAAATACTGATAATCTTTTATACATTTACTTTACATCATTTTACTTAGTCAATTAATCAAAATTACTAAAAATATAGTAATTTTTTGTAGTTACAAAAATATGCATACCAATTTTAATCATTAATTGACGTGATTAAAATTGGGTATGCATATTTTTAGAATTTGGAATGGATTTAATAGTTTTTAACATAATATAGACAGTGATTCATTCTTTTTTTTTCTATTTTTCATTCGATTACTCCATACTTTCAACAAGAATTTTTTTTTAAATATATATAGCTTTTTTCGTATTTTTTATTTTATTTATCCTTTGCTTATTTTTATAGACTAACGTGTCTCATATCAAAGTTACTTCATTTCATGCGTGATAATAAATTTAATGAAAATATTTTCTTTGGAAAATTTCATTTGAAATTTTTTATTCATTTACATACTTCCACATGCACATATATTTTATGAGTGAAAGACAACTTCATATTTACGCATGATATTAAATTTTTGTGAAAACAATTTTTTCTTTCACATTTTAAATTACTCTTTTTCATTAAAAATTTTTTATTTTCAGTATATACATTGTATTGTAAAACATGCTCTCTGGTAATTAATTTAAAATAACCGTTCATAATCTGACTTTCTCATTTCTCTACATACACATTTTTTACTTTATTTGTTTTTTCTTGCACATTCTTGAAGACGACTCGAACCTGTACCAAAATAACTTCATAACTAAGCATGAGAATAAATTTCTGTGAATAAATTTTTCTAATATTTTAAATTACTCTATCATTAATAATTCTCTTATTTCCTGTATATACATTTTATTTGAGAAGCATGCTCTCTGGTAGTTAATTTAAAATAGTCATTCATTATCTGACTTCCTCATTTCTACATACACATTCAACTTTATTTGTTCTCTTGCACAATCTTGTAGACGACATGACCTTCATAACCATGCATGATGATAACATTTTGTGAAAGTATTTTCCTTTTACTATTTTAAATTAATCACTCATTTATAATTCTCTAATATACATTCTACTTGTGAAAAATGTTTTCTGGTTTTTAATTTAAAGTAATCTTTTCATTATCTGACTTCATCATTTATACAAACACATTTTACTTTATTTGTCCTCTTGTACAGTCTTGTAGATGCCGCGAACCTCATACCAATGCAACTTTATAACTAAACATGATAATAAACGTCTGTGAAAAATATTTTTTCATACTTGTTTTCAGGTTTTCGTACTCTTTTTTCATTAATAATTCTCTTATTTCCTGTATATATAGTTTAACATTTTATTTTTGAAACATTTACCCTGATAAAAAAAAATACTCTTTATTATAAAACTATATAATTTCTACGTAAACATTTCATATTTTGTTTTCTTACACTCTTGTAGACCCATAATAAAATCTGTGAAAACGTTTTTTTTTTTTGTTTAAACCACTTGTTCATTAATTATTGCTTTGATTTCTTTTATATTTTATTAGTGATGGTATTTTAATATTAATTTAACAATCCTCGTTTATTATCACACTTTTCCATTTCTACCTATTAATTGTATTTAATTTGTTCCCATACGCATTCTTGTAGACGCCACAACTAATACCAAAACAGCCTCATAACTAAGCATGATGATGAATTTCAGTGAAAGCATTTTTTCTTTCATATTTTAAATGACTCTTTCGTTAATAATTTTCTTATTTCCTATATATACATTTTGTTTGTGAAACATGTTCTGATAGTTAATTTAAAATAATCATTTACAAGTCACTTACTCTTTTCTACAAACACATTTTACTTTATTTGTCCTCTTGTGCATTCTTGTAGACGCCACGAACCTCATACCAATGCAACTTCATAACTAAACATGATAATAAACTTCTGTGAAAGCATTTTGTCATATTTTTTTTCCATTTTTTTTTTTCATACACTTTCATTAATAATTCTCTTATTTCCTGTATACAAAGTTTAACATTTCATTTGTGAAACATTTTATCTGGTTTGAAAATTATCATTTATTGTAAATAGCAATCTCATACCAATGCAATTAACTAAACATGATAATAAACTTCTGTGAAAGCATTTTGTCATACTTTTTCCATTTTTTTTCATACATCATTAATAACTTTTATATACAAAGTTTAACATTTCATTTAGAAACATTTTATCTGGTTTGAAAATTCATTTATTGTAATAGCAACTCATACCAATGCACATAACTAAACATGATAAAAACTTCTGTGAAAGCATTTTGTCATTCCATTTTTTTTCATACACTTTCATTAATAATTCTCTTTATTTCCTGTATACAAAGTTTAACATTTCATTTGTTCGTTTAAAAATTTATTTATAATAACTAAATATGATAATAAACTTCTGTGAAAGCATTTTGTCATACTTTTTTATTTTTTTTCATACACTTTTCATTAATAATTTTTTATTTTTTAACATTTCATTTAGAAACATTTTATCTGGTTTAAAAATCATTTATTGTAATAGCAATCTTACCAATGCAATTATTTTAAAATGATAATAAGCTTCCATTTTTTTTACTTTTTCAGGTTTTCATAACTACATTATAACAAATAAAAATACAAATTAGTATTTTATTTGCTCTCATTTTGTTCTTGTAGATGGTTTAAAAATTAGCATTTATTGTAATACAATCTCATAACGTAACTTCATAACTAAACATGATAATAAATTTCTATGAAAGCATTTGTTTTTCATTTTTTTTTTTTTTAAATCATACTTTTTTCATGAATAATTCTCTTATTTCCTGTATACATATTTAACATTTTCTTTCTGAAACATTTTATCTGGTTTTAAAATTCTTTTATTGTAAAAACATACCCATTTCTATATAAACATATTTTATATTTATTCCCTTATTCATTCTTGCAGACCCCAGCTAAAAAAATCTGTGAAAATTTCTTTTTTTAATTTAAAACCATTTGTTCGTTAATAATTATTTTGGTTTTGTGTATTTTATTTGTGAAGGATTTTTAATAATTAATTTTAAAATTCTCATTTATTATTAAACCTTTTCATTTCTACCTATTAATTAATTATATTTTATTTGTTTCTTTTTACACGTTCTTGTAGACGTTACGAGCTTAATGTCAAAACAACTTCATAACGCTTGATGTAACAATTTTTGTGAGAACGTTGTTTCTTCATTTTTTTAAAAAACTATTCATGAAGCAATTCTGTTCTTTCTTGTACAAATATTTAATTCTGAAACAATTTTTATCTGGTTTAAAACTTATAATTACTCTTTTTCATTTCACATTAAATATTTTATTATTTTGTTCCCTTACACCTTTTTGAAACTACCAACCAAAAATGTTCCCACACGAAATATTTTTTTATTTAAACCATTTTTCATTAATCTATTATTTGTTCCCACACGTGTATTTTATTTGTGAACATTTTGGAATAATTACCAACCAAACATCATGTTTGATATTTTTATTTATTACCATAAACATTTTTAATTCAACCAAACATCATGTTCCCACACGAGATATTTAATTTGTTCCCTTTACACATTTTTTTATGAAACTACCATGTCGAAACACATGTTCCCACACGAGATGTTTTTTTTGCGAACGTTACTTTTCTTAATGGAATTCGTTGATCAACCAAACATCATGTTCCCTTTCACAAATATTTTATTTGTTGGAAAACAATTTTTTGAACTTATAATTACAAACTTTTCATGTTCCCACACGAGATATTTTTATTTGTTTCTTACATTTTTATGAAATCTACCAACCAAACATCATGTTCCCACGAGATATTTTATTTGTTCCTTTGCACATTCTTGTAGGCGTTACGAACCTCACATCGAAAACAACTTCTTATCCATAGATGATGTTAATTTTCTGTGAAAAGGTTATCTCTGGTATTTTAATTTAACATTACTCGTTGATTAACAAACTTTCTCATTCTTATACAAATATTTAATTGGTGAAACATTTTCTCTATTATTTGACTTAAAATTATTCTTTCATAAACAAATAAATATTTTCATTCTTATACATTAATTAGTTCCCTTTACACATTTATGAAATCTACCAGCCAACACAATGTTCCCACGAGATTATAAATTATATTTTTATCTATTCCCTTGCACTTTCTCGTAGACATTATGAACCTCATAAAGCAAGCAACGATATATCCACGCATGATGTTAAATTTTGTGAAAAACGTTATCTCCCTGATGTTTAATTTATCTAATTTAATAATTAATGTTATCTGTTGTTAACATTTTTATTCCTATACATTCATTTGTTCCCTACATATTTTTATGAAATCTACCAGTCAACATCATGTTCCCACACGAGATAATAAATTGTATTTATTTTACATTATTGCATTATTACACATTGTGTATTACATTATTACATTATAGGATGACATTACGAACCTCACATCAAAACAACGTCGTATCCCCGCATGATGTTAAATTTTTTGTTAGAACGTTATCTCTGGTGTTTTAATTTAAAACTACTCGTTGATATAAAAACTTTCTCGTTATTGTACAAATATTTCATTGGTGAAAACATTTTCTCTACTATTTGACTTAAAATTACACTTTTTATTCATACGAATTCACTTTATTTTATTGTTACATTTTTATGAAATCTACCTTGTTATCTAACACATTTTTGTAGACGTTACGAACTTCAAATAAAGACACGCCATGTTCACGCGTGATGTTAAATTTCTGTGAAAACGTTATCTCTGGCGTTTTAATTTAAAACTCGTTGATTAACAAACTGTCTTATTATTATACAAATATTTTATTAGTGAAAACATTTTTCTCTACTGTTTGACTTAAAAATAACTCTTTCATAAACAAATAAATCTTTTTCATTTTCGTGTACATTCATTTTATTTTTTATTTGTTCCTTTTACACATTTTTTGTAGACATTACGAACCTATTATCAAAACAACTTCTTTATCAATGCATGATGTTAAATTTGAAATTTTATGTAAAGTTTTTGAGTGGTAAAAATGTTATCTCTGATAATTTAAAACAACTTTTATTTTTTGTACAAATATTTCATTTCTGCAAACTTTTTCTCTGCTATTTGTTTTAAAATTACACTTTTCGTTACTACACATTCATTTCATTCTATTTTGTTCCCTTGGACATTTTTATGAAATCTACCAACCAAACATCATGTTTCCACACGAGATAATTGTATCACATCCACAATGTATTTTATTTGTTACCTTACACATTTTTGTAGACTGTACGAACCTCATATCAAATTTCATTACCACGGATGATATTAAATTTATGTGGAAACCTTATCTGTGATGTTTTAATTTAAAACTACTCGTTTATTTATTAAAACTACTAGTTTTACTGATTCTTGTAAGAATATTTAATTGGCGAAAACATTTTCTCTACTATCTGTCTTAAAATTCCTCTTATCATTCCACACATTCATTTCATTCTATTTGTTCCCTCAGGCATTTTTATGAAATCCTCATTCTCATCACACATTTTTATGAAACCATCAATCTCCAGCCAACATTATTCTTGTAGATGTTACAAACATCACATCAAACAACTTCTTATCCGTAGATGATGCTAAATTTCGGTGAAAATGTTATCTCTGATGTTTTAATTTAAACTACTCGTTGATTAACAAACTTTCTCATTCTTGCACAAATATTTTGTTTGTGCAAATTACTCTTTCATAAACAAATATATCTTTTCATTCCTATACATCCATTTTATTCTATTTGTTCCCTTACAGATTTTTATGAAACCTACCAACCAAACATCATGTTCCCCGCACCAGATAATAAATTCTCTTTTAAAATATTCTCCAATTTAATTTCAAACTGCTCGTTCATTAAGGCACATCTGCATACCGAGGCATGCCTGCTAGTTTAAACAATGACAAGTATTTAGCCCTGATCCAGGCACTTCCGCAAGAGATCGTTAGGTACATCTAAATGTGTGTTACTTAAAACTCGGAATAAAACTATCCCATCAGTTCACGCCCGCTTATTACCCTGGGATAGATGAACCTCCCAGGGATCGCTTTCATGCATCTGCCCAGCGATCTATAACAATTCCTGCTGTCACGGAGCCCTAACAAGGGGCCCGGGGGGCCCACTAACAAGGCCTAGAGGAGGCAGTTTACGGTCCATCTGCCCGGGCCCTGCGATGAACACATTCGGAGCCGGCTTGCCTTCCCAGAAGATTTTTATCAGTTCCCGAAAACTTTTTTTCATTGCTGCCAGAGGAAGTTTATATACATCAGGGGCGAGAAGGGGGACTGTGCACATATTGAATTCGTGTATTCAAAGGTCTGTTTTAGTTATCAAAGATTATAGCATTCAATATAACATGGTGGATATATAACGTTATTTTATTATAACATTATTTTGAATAAACATAACTCAATATAACATTATTTTGAATAAACATAACTAAAATATAACATTATTTTGAAGAAATATAACTCACTATAATATTATTTTGAAGAAATAATATTTTAATTAATTTTAACAATTTTAATTAAATGATATTTTAATTTAATTTCTTAACATTAATTATATAACATTATTTTATTATAACATTATTTTGAATAAACATGACTCAATATAACATTATTTTGAATAAACATTCAATATAACATTTTTTTTTTTAATAAGCATAACTCAATATAACATTATTTTGAAGAAATGATATTTTAATTAAATTTAAAATTTTCAATTAAATAGCATTTTAATTTAATTTCTTAACTGACCTATTTGAACGCAGTCAAATTGATTTTTAAATTATACGATTATAATTAATTAACCAACTTAATAACATGGGACATTTTTTTATTTATGAAATTTATCTTGATAAAATTTTTTTTAGAACTTATTGATTCAAATATAACTTGTTAAAAAAATATTACAGCTGCAGTTAATCGAAATAATAAATTATATGTGTTAACTATAAATTTATGTAGCTCCCGGTGGCACAGGTTTCGGGTTCGAGTGCAGGCGGTGCCATGGATGTGCATGTAGTGGTTCGGAATCCCCCTTTGAACCGTAGGCCCCTGTCTAATTGGACTGTAGATCTTTGGGCGTAGGGCTGAAAGACCTACCCCTGTATAAACAAAAACATCTCTTGTCTCGATATCTTCCAATAGGCAGAAGTTCTTGGCCCACCATGCGGCTGTTGCGCCAATGAAGAAGTAGAAGAGTTTCAAATTTATAACACAACAATATTTTTAAATTATCTAAAAATAAACTTAATTTGAAACTTAAAAATAAATTATGATATATACATCACTTGGCTTTAAATATTATAAATATTAAGTGGTTTATATTTACGACATTTAGAAATATTTAAATACACTTTTTAATATATTAGTAATTTATTAATTTAATATATTAGTAATTACTATTTTTAATATTTATATCACTATAAATTTGCTGTGTAAATAATTATATTTTCAACCGTAAATTGAAAGAAAAATTGAATGAATATTTTAACCACATTTTGTTAACCCTACAAATTCATTTTTACACGTATTTATTCTGATAAGGCTACATAAAAAAACAAAAAGTTATTGATTTGAAATATTTAAATACACTTTTTTAATGTTACCAAAACTATTTATTAATATTTATTTCATTTTAAATTTGTTGAGTAAATAATTATATTTCCAACCTTAAATTGAGAAAAGAAAAAATAAATGTTTTAACCATATTTTTAGTCTTACAAATTCCTTTTTTTGCATGTATTATTTGGTAAAAAAAAAAAATTTATTGATTTGTAATATTAAAATCGTTCCAAAAAGAATATAAATTTCGTTTTGAATATCGTATATCCAAAAGTATTTGTCCAAAATTGAATTTCAGATTTTAATCTAAAGTATTAATTTCGTTATCAATCTATTTAAGAAACTTATTCTAGATCAAGTTATAATAAATAATATTCTTGTTGGATTTTCGGACAAAAAAAAAAAGATTTTTTTTGAAAGATTTAATCTAAACTACTTGATCTTCTTTATATAAAAATATATAAAAAAAAAAAAATTAAAATTTTCGTAATTTCTAATTTTTTGAGATGTACAATTGTATAAACTTCTAGAATAATATGCTACAATCATTTAGGTATGAGATTGTTTAAGATATAATCATAAAATACTTCTCATATTTCAAAAATTTAAAAGAAATGAATTTTAAATTGAACTCAATTCGCTAAAATGTTTTTAAATTAAACTCATTTCCGAAAATTTATATTAATTTTAAAGTTTCAGTCTCTTATTTTAAAGACTTTAAATCCTTTATAGTTTATAATCACATGTAATTAATTCTAACAATTACTAATTCTTTTTAAAATAAAGAAGATATGTAATTTAACGAATTTTTTAAAGTGATAAAGTAAGCATATATATATTATTTAATTGTTAATTACAATAAAGTTCGATTACAGACCTAAAGATATTGAAAAGCGTTGTGTAACAAACAAAAAAATCTAATTAAACTAAATTAATAAGGTTAAACTAAATAAAAATAAAAATAATTAATCGTTAAATTAATCAGATTAAACTAAATCTATTTTTAAATGGATACATATATAAAAACTGATAATATTTTGGTGGGTCTGATGGCCAAGTGACTATCGCTGTGCCGCTCGTGCCACAGGTTTCGTGTTCGTGTCCCGGCGATACCATGGTTGTTTCTAGTTGTTCGGAATCCACTTTAAACCGAAGATCCCGACCTAAAATGAGCCTTGGGCGTAGGGCTGACAACCCTACACCGTGAAAAAATAACGTCTCTTTCGAAATCTGCCAATAAGCAGACGGCATGGGCCCGCCATGGGGCTGTTGCGTCAGTGATGATGACGATGATGATAATAATATTTTCTGAAACTTTGTATTTTATTTTAAGAAGTATTTTCAATATATTTTTAAATAAAAAAATCAAGATATGACTACAATATTTATAAAGCAATGTTTCAATGTTATGCTATTTTGTAGGTAACAATTCTTCAGCATATTTTGAAATAAAATATCTATGAAAACCTGTAAAACTCCCATCAGACAACCTAACTATTGATGCGAAAACACTTTAACAATCAGCATCGAGTCCATTCGTTTCTAAAAGCTGTGAAGGGAGATGAGTCGAATCCCACACCTTCTGCGCAACCCTGATGGCCAGTTGGCTAGCGCTCTGGCGTTTGGTATCACAGGCTCCAGTTTCAAACCCTGTCGGTGGCATGGATGTTTGTTAGTGGTTTGGAATCCACTTTAAACTGTAGCTCGCGGTCTGTTTAACACTCGTGTGCGCAAGATGACGAGAAAAACAAGGACCTTCTGCATGCTATCTAGTCAAGCGGGTTTCATGGCTTAATTTGAAATGTTATTGGTTTTCTTAAACAAATTCAATTTCAAGGGAATTCACGCATGAAATACGTATTTCATGTACAAAATGAAGAAAAAATAAACGATTTTAAAGTTTGTTTTTTATTTTCCCTACATTAAATAAATTGAATTTCTTACTTGTTTAATCTATATTCTAAGACCAGGGTGCGCAGAAGATCTACCTCCCCGTGGTGCACCTGGTAAACACTTTTTAGTGGCTAAAGATCTGCAAATTGGCATTTTTGTTAGATTAATGAACTCTGTTTCAGCATCTTTTGTTGTATGTTTTTTTTTTTCTTTTCTCGTTGTCCTTTTTTTTTGCTGTAACTGTTCATAATCTGCCATTGGAAATAAAAAAAAATATATTCTAAGACCATTTTCCAAACAAGTAATATAAAAATTAATTTTTTGAAGTCAATTCCTACTTTTTTTACACTATATTGCAGAAAGTCCTTTATAAATAATTTTCATTCATTTTTTTTAAAATTTATCTGGCGCCATCTATTGGTAGATATATGCAATTTAAGTCTAAAAAAACTAAAAATTAATTAATTAAATTTAATTAGTGAATTAAAATTTGAAAAACTGTATTAACATCCAGTGTTCATCCACTAGAAGTTAAAAAAATGGATGAATAAAAAGTATTTTATGAACGAATGAAAATTTGAACAAGATATATATATATAGGAGAGTGTGAGCTAATAGAAGTAATTGAACAAGATATATAGAGAGGGAGTGAGAGCTAATAGAAGGAATTGAAAAAAATATTCTGAGACCATTTTCCAAAAAAGAGATTGTTTTTCTATTTCTGCACGTCCCCCTCTCCCTGTTTAATACCGCGAGTTCACAAGCGGAGTTTTTAGACGATTTTCTTGGGGGCAGAAATGGCCCCAGATTTGGGGCTTCCAAAGTCTCTCACGGGGCTACTTTACTCACTGTTTTTGCCATGCGTGGGGGCCGCTTTACGATTCTGTTTGTTGTGTTATGGGTTGCCAGGGATTTCAAATCCATAGCTGTTTTGCTGGAAATAATACCGGGGTCTTCTTTAAGCGTGGACTTTGTATCCTGTTTTGTCAACTTGCATGCTTTCAATCCTCAGATTGATGGCATTACACAGGCCGCGCTAGAAACAGAATAGCTGAATTGTTTCTTTTATACGAGGAATTCTAAATTTTCGTTAGGTGGCACATAGTATTATCAATTTCTGGACGTTAATACGTGCTTTGTTGTTTGTGCTGAATTGAAGTTTGCATATATATTTGTTACATGTATTGATTAAAATTTGAATAACAGTCAATCAAATAGTAAATGGATCAAATATCATTTAAACCTTTTCTCAAGAAAATTTAAAGATAAAGGTAGGAAGTTGTATATATTCTGCTAATATTTTACGTTTGTGAGTCACAAATTTAGGGAAAAAACTGTGATTTCTTAACTATGAATTTTAATTATTACTATGAATTTTTTTTTTTTAATATTTACTCAACCTTTAAACATTTTAATACAAGTATTGATGGAAAATTAAATAATGCTTTGTAATATAGGACATAGCAAATCTGGATATGAGAGTTTATAACTTCTTGAATAAAACAAGAAGGACTACAACGACTACACCATAACAAAAATGGACTACACCATGAGTTGTTGCATTGTGACTCCATGGGCTGAGAAAATGTCTGCTCGAATGAGAAGTTAGGGAAGCTGACCGTCCCTCATAACGAATTTTGTTAAAGGGAGGTTTTTGAAGAAAAAAGAAAAGGTTCTGCGACGAGTCGATAAGAATTGTTGTCTTTTCTCTGATTGATTGATCAGGCAGGAGTTTCTATCGTTTTCCAAAGTGAGCCCCTTCTTGTTTCATGTATCACTCCGTGTGATAATTAAGGTCTGCCGCAGTCCAGACAATTAGATTAATCGTAGTTCGAGAACTCTGAAAATCTCCGTTCTTGGAGTGAACTGCACCTGTGAATCAAATTTAAATTAATTTTCATTTTTTAAATAATAAATTGTATTAACCCAGAGTTCTGTATATATATTTATTGCTTGTAAATAAAAATCAAAGTGTTCCCATGAACCTGAAAGTGGCCCTCTTCTTGAAGCCGTTATAGGTCTAATATAAGCCGAGACGTTATAAAATGCGTTGAAAAGATTTTTAACTTCTATAGCTTTTTAGGATTTAAATATCGCATTTGTTGGCAAACACATTATGTAAAAGGAGTTTATATTAAAACCATTTGCATTGCTTTTTACATGTACAAATAATCTTAATGAATTCAATTATGCTATTCTGTTATTTTCCAACTGATTGGCTATCTTCCAAATTCCTCCGCGGATTGCAGTTTTGCATAGTGGAAGCTCAGCAAAAAATTAAACCCTAACAATTAACAAAAGTATTTAAGCGGGAAACCTCACAACCGTTTGGAATACATGAAGACATATGGTTCTTGTAGCATTTTAATAATCGACTGAAACGCTATCTTGTGAATTTTTTATTTATTGAATCTGCTGTATTATAAATTAAAATAAACATGGAAAATCTTTCAAATCAGTCACTAAGAATAATTTAATTAGCATAATTTTATTTGCATTATATTTTTATTCGTAAAATATTTTGAATATCTATTAATATAACGCCTGAATTTTTATACTAAATAACTTGCTGAAATATTAAGTAGACATTTTTAAATGAAAATTTTGATGAAATTTCATTTTAATTATTAAGTTTCATTTCTCTTTATCATTTATGTATTTCATAAATTTATATATTCTTAGTTTCATTGTATGTATGTATGTATGTATGTATGCATGTATACAATGTATGTGTGTATATATGTAGCAGAAGTGCAGCCCTTGCTTATGGTATAAAAATTAACGGTCTCTGCATCGCCAGCTGCGTTAGAACAACAACAGTGAAAAACTTTTTAAAGTGAAGAGAAATCAATTTAATATATATATATATATATATATATATATATATAATTCTTGAAATGTTATAAGAAAAAAAAAAGATTTCTTTCATTTCAAGTTATTTCTATCTCTTTTGTTATGCATCCATTTTTGACACATATAATACAGAGTTTAACAAAAGGGGCATTTGATTGTAACATAGATCTCTCAAATTTTATTTATTTTCCAAGTACAATTTCATGGTTAACCAACTATGTCATGTTAAAATCTAACTTGGACGCAATTTCCCAAGAACGAGTTCTGAAGTCGAAAACAGACTAGTAAATAAAGCACCTCAAACACAGATAAGTTCTTTGTTTCCACAGTTGAGTGATTTACTAACCGATTCTGTAACAAAATTTAGTTTTTATTCAGTTAGAATGATTTTAATTAAAAAAAAAATAAATAAACACGATGTGCCAGTGTCCTGAACAAGGTAAATAGTTTCAATATGTTTTCATGCCTCTTTCATTTAACAACTATAATGAACCTCATTTAGTCTTCAAGCCATTTCGTTCAAACACTAAGTTATTTATTTATTTATTTCTGCCAGCAACGTATTTGAATTGCGTTTGATTAAATGTTTACGTACAACTGACGGGTTTTGTAGGCTGATATTTTTTTTCTCACAGTAAAATTGCTTGTGAACTTAGCATGGTTCGTTAAGCGGAAATGTGAAGCAGAACGCTATTGATGAAAACCTGTCGAAAATTGGGAAAGGAGATTGCAATTAAACTAATTAGGTATTGATGTCGCAAGCAAGTCAGTGTGTTGTTTGACTGGGGCTTTCTGTGTTTCACTATTCGGCCGTAATAGAAATAAAGTGAAATTGATGAACGTGACCATTAATCTAAAAACATATACTTAGATGTAGTACTTAACATGTAGACTTTGAGAGGGTGGTAAGAAATCTAGAGACTGTTTGCATATCGTTGTTTGGACTGGGTTATAAATCTTCTCACTAAATCTGTTAGTTTGGCATACTTCAAAGATTCTCAAATTATTCTTTGAATCTCCTAAGAAGACAACTCATTGATATCATGGGGAGGGGGGAGTTGATGTATTCAGTACAAATAAAACTTATGGCAATTCGGCCGTAATAGAAATATAGTGAAATTGATAAACATGATTATTAATCTAAAACGTGTACTTAGATGTAGACTCAGAGGTAGTACTTATGTAGACTTTGAGAGGGTGGTAAAAAGTCTAGAGACTGCTTGCATATCGTTGTGGGGACTGGAGTTTTAACTGTTCACATTAATTTGGCAGATTTAAGGCAAGGTTAACGTTTTGTTAAACAATTTAACGTTTTTGAAAAATTTTAACTCTTCACATTAACAGATTTAATTTGGCAAACTTCAATCAATTCAAATATACTTAGATGTAGTACTTAACATGTAGGCAATTGAGAGGGTCTATTTGTCTATTCGGCCATAATAGAAATAAAGTGAAATTGATAATTGTGCTCATTAATCTAAAAACATGTACTTAGATTCAGTACTCAACATGTAGACTTTGAGATGTTTGTAAGAAATCTAAAGGCTACTTGCATATCGTTGTGGAGATGTTTAACTCTTCCCTATTAAATCTGTTACTTTGGTGTACTTCACAGGAGTGGAGTTCTCAAATTGTGTGGAGGATCTCCTAAAAACATCTGATTGATAGTATTGAGGGAGTGCGATATATTCCGTGCAAATAAAAATATGTCAAGTGTAAGAAATTTGTCCAAACATTAATTTGGAGTATTTTTTTAATGAACACAAACCTAATCTTGAATTTTAAAAATCATAAAAAAACCTTCATTTTAATTCTTATCTTTAAGAATCCTTTCATAAGAAATCCTTAATATTAAATATAAAAATATTGAATAATAGAGACCCATGAAGAGCAGTGTATTTATGCTGAACCAAGTCAAAATCAACTTTTTTAATATCCTAGAGAGAATTTTCTATTTAAAGATCTTCGAGAAAAAAAAATCGTATATAATCATCTCATGCTGTTGATGTCCAATGACAATTAAATGTTTTATTATTTTTGCAATAAAAATTAAATATATATTAGTTAACCTTAGATTTTATTTCTATTTTGCTTAAATGCAACTTCATAATAATTTTGCAAATTTTTCTAAAAGTAAAATTTTTATTAAAAATCATAAATTTCTAATATAAAAAAACTAAATAAAATATCAAAAACAGTGATAATTAATTATGAAAATAAAATATTGAAAGGTAATTATCTTTCCTAATTTACCTTTGTTAAGGGAGGAAGTAAAATGTAAAAAGTTTGAGAACCATTGTCAAGCTTAATTAAATAAAGAGCACCCAATCTTATCAAATTTAAAAATTAAACGTTTTTGCAATTACATGTAAAATCTCTGAGTTCATTATTAAAAATAAAAACTCAACTTTAAAGTCAACGTTTCCTTAAAGTCAATGTTTGTTTAAGTCAATGTTTTGATAGCTAACAGATAATCAATTTAAGATAAGTGAAAGACAAAACAATATCAAAAGACAGAGTAGCACGTGAAATGTATCTAGCAAAATTTTTTACACTAAATTTAGAAAGAAAATATATTAATTAATGAATTAATTAATTCTGAAATACATCTGTCTGAGTGCAGTAACTAAAAACACATCAAAAATGAGTGTTTAGAATTGTAAAATTATAAATGAGAAACTCTTTAATCAAAAATAGAAATTATTCTGCTTTCAATTAAAATAATATACAAATACGTTTAATATTTTTACGGTATAACATTCAATATTATTTATATTATATGCAAATTTATTTAAATTTATTTTAAACCTTTTCCAAAATATTTTTTAAAAATATGACGAATAAATTTTTATCGAAGTATATTTTTGAAGAATAATCAAATCATTCATTCTTCTTCATTGGGATAACAAGCCCCATGGTTAAGCACCTATTCATATGCACATCAGAAAAATTAAAATAAAAAACGCACTCGCATAAACATTTATATGCATAGAGCTGTGTATATACTTCATATAAAAAAAAAACTCAAATAAAACTTGGCATCATTCCCATACCAATCAGCAAAAATGTTAAAAAAATGAATACTGACATATTTCGAAACATGAGGTGCTTTCATTTTACGGGGTAGGGTTGTTAGCACTACGTCCAATGCTCTACAGTCGTATTATACCGGGACCTACTGTTTAAACTGGATTTCGAACCACTATTCTATATAAATACTTCTTCATTGGCGCAACAGCCCCATGCCAGTCTGCATATTGGCAGATTTCGAGACAAGAGATATTTTCTTTTTACGGGGTAGGGTTGTCAGCCCTACACCCAACAGGCATATTAGACCAGGAACTGAAGTTTAGAATGGATTCTCAACCATCTCAAATATCCATGGACCACCAGGACTGGAACCCAAAACCTGCGACACCTAGAACTAGATGCTCGGCCGTCAGGTCCCCAATTATTAAATTTTAGGAAAACGTAATTTAAAATTAATAAATGAAAAATTTGATATTAATAATTAATAAAAATTAAATTTTAAATTAATTTCAAAATTAAAATTACATTTCAAAATTAAAATTAAATTTTAAATTAATTTGAAAATTAAAATTAAATTTAATATTAATTTAAGTCGATTAATAAAATTTCACATTAATAATATAATTCATTAATTTATTTATCGTAAATTTTACCATACATTTTAAAAATCGCATGCATGGATTATCAAAAGTAATTTTCGAGTCTAATATGTAAAAATAACTTTTTTTAGTTTAATTCAAATGAATAGATGGTGTTATTTAATGAATAACCTTTTTGCTGCTACTTTTAACAAGGACATTTTCATTTTTCAACTAGATGTCACATTGGTGTTTCATTTCAACAGCTTCCACTTGACTAACTCTTTTTAGCATATAAGTGTTGTTTCTTTTTCTATTATCGTATACTTATTTAAGCGAAAAAAAAAAATATCCTATGCAAAAAAATACAGAAATTTAGATTGCAAAATCAGCGCTTTTGAAGCACTTATTCATATGCACATCAGAAAAAAATTAAAAATAAAAAAACCCACTCTAATAAACATTTATATGCATATACTTGATACAAAAAAAAACTCAAATAAAACTTGGCATCGTTCCCATACCAATCAGCAAAAATTGTAAAAAAAAAAAAAAAAAAATGGTGTCATATGAAGTTTTGATCAAATAAACAGAACCTAGAAGTTTGTTGAACTAGAGCATAAACAAAAGAGATGTACCGTACTTGCTACTCCAATCAGTTGAAACACTAGATTTATTAAAAGGATTTGCTTTTAGCATAATAAAAAAAAAAGTAACACTTTTCCAATTAAATGTTTTTCTATCAGTGCGCATTGTGATAGATACCCTCCAAAGAGTTGGGTTCGGCAATTAGAGTTAGATTAATTAAAAATTACACACGCTACAGTGGCCATTATAGACACTCTGGTAGATTCCGTAAAGCAATTCACTTAACAGCCATAACGATGAGTAGGGGTGGAAAAAAATGTTCTACTTCTGATTTGTCTCATATTCTCTCCCCCCCTTCTATTTTTACCTCTTCTATGTTAGTTTTTTTTTTTATCTTTTGTTTCAAGTATGAAATGATAGGAAATAAAAGAAATTGATTTTTTAACGCCATTTTCGCTCCGTGTTATTTTCACGTCTTCTGATGTGATAGAAATGGTGAAAATGGCGCTGTCAGCTGAAAATTAGGGAATGGATAAGTCCGTTTGTTTAAATTTTGTTTCATTCTGCTTTGTATGCACAAAAGAAATATAAAGAATATTGATTAAATTGGGCATGTTCTATTTACTTTTAATATAAGCCCTTTTTTATCATTTAAGTAGGGATATGTAATTACTTAAATTAATTCTTCAACGAGAAAATTAACAGTAAGCTAAAGAATAGGGAAATAATATTATAAAATTAGAATTTGGTATATGTTATTGTATTGTAAAATTTTATAGGATATTGTATTACAAAATTAAAGTTTGTAATAGGTTATTGTATTAGAAAACCAGATTTTGGTGTAGGATATTCTATTAGAAAATTAGAAATTGGAATAGGATATTGTGTTAGAAAATTAGAGGTTGGAATAGATATTGCATTAGAAAATTAGAGGTTGGAATAGGTAATTGTATTAGAAAACTAGATTTTGGTATATGATATTGTATTATAAAATTAATGTTTGTAATAGATTATTGTAATAGAAAATTAGAAATTAGATTAAGATATTGTATTAGAAAATTAGAGGTTGGAATAGGTTTTTGTATTAGAAAATTATAGTTTGACATATGATATTGTATTAGAAACATGCATAGTAGATAATTTATAGGAATATGTATAGTAGATAATTGAAACACAGAATATTTATCAAATTATGCATAGCAAATACTTTCCATTTTTAAGTTATAAGCCTTTTTTTTTTTTTGTAAGTAGGGTGATGTATTTACTTAAAGTAGTTCTTCAAACAGAAATTAATGGTAAGTTAAAGAAAAGGGAAGTAATATTATAAAATTAGAGTTTAAAATAGGTTATTGTATTAGAAAATTAGAGTTTAAATAGGTTCGCTTGTTTAAATTTTCTTTTATCTATGTATTATAGATCATTCAAACACAAAATATTTATCAAATTATGCATAGCAAATGCTTTCCTTTTTAAATTATAAGCATTTTCCCCTTATTATAAGCGCATTTAAATAACATATTATTGTTTTTCATCCATAACAATAAGTTAAGTCTTTAGATAAATTAGCTTCTTTCACTTTTTGTTTATCATATTATGTATATCAGATACGAAAAATGCAGAAGGAATATTTGTCAAATTGTGCCTTTTTTAAGTGTTATATGTATTGCCAATTAAGTTTGATTATTTATTTAATTAGATTTGCTCTTATTTCTAAAATTAGCAAAATTTCTTATATCATTATTGAAGTGATAATCATTCAGATCTTTTGTTAGCTGAAGGCTTTTCATTTCTCTACCATACGCTCTAAGAATTAAATAGTCAGTAAACAAATTTTTAAGAAATTAATAATATAGTGAAGTTTTTTAAATGTTATTCATCCATTTATTTGTCATTTAGTAATGTACTGTAATATGCTTTATCTGGCTGCTTATTATACCTTTTAGTTTCACTTTAAAATGTAATCATATTTTTCTAAATCTTAATTCCATTCTAAATCATTTTGAAGCAGTAAAGAAGGAAAATAAAAATAAATAAAAACAACAAAAAAAAAAAAGTAAAGATGAAATTATTTTAAGAATTATGGTATATAATGTGTATATATGTTATTTTCTATGGACTCTAATAAATAAAACAGACTGTGGTTATACGTCTTTTTTATGATGCCGTAAATTGTGTAATCTATTTAATGTATACTATTGGTTATTGGACTCCACTTTGTAATGTGTATTATTCTCCTACTATGGATAATACTCCACTTTATCTCTTAAATTACGAAGCAAATATGTTGTTGTCGCTAATCCCCCTGGTGCAGGAAAGCCTACACCAGGTCCAGAAGACCCCTGTTGTGACTGGTAATTATCCTGTTGTGTGTGGGTAAGGGGTATTTCCTTTATTTTCTGTATGAATCCAGGAATGGTAGATAACCCCTCCCGGTCACACGGTCAGGCCCAAAAGAACCGGTCGGTTTTGGTGGGACCCTTTGTTAGAGTTTTTGCGGGCAAAAAGGAAGACCCGTTGAAAGCAGAGCGAACGATCTGCGACAGTGCGTGAGCCTGGTACACAATTTTTTGCTGCGAGAATGGCTACTTGGATAATTTATAACATAGATCTATGTCCATCTTTGAATTTGCGGGAGCATTCTTTCTGTTAAAAGGTTTTGAGGCTACTGGTAGATCACTGCCTATCCACTCATGGGAATATTTCATTTGGGGTATGCGTAATATTATGATTGCTTCTCTATAAACATTTTTTATTTAGTCTGTTTTAAGTGGCAATGTAAAGATCCTACATTTGATTGTAATTGTATATATTAGTATTCATTAAAAGTAAAGGAAAATAGTTGTTTGTTTCAGTATTCATTTTCGTATTTTTATTTATTGTTTTTATATTAATGTTAAATTATTTGGCCGTCCTACGAGTATACGTAGACTAACGGCATCATTTCTATGTCGGTTTTAACAACCCCGTTGCAGCCGACTGAGCCATGGCTAAAGGTAATATGCAGCGAGTTCACTTTTAGCGAGGAACCACGAGGGTTTAAGACTGACTAAAACTCAAGACAACGCTCTACGATCTATTAGACCGGGACCTACGTTTTAAAATGGATTCGAACCACTACAAACATGCAAACCACTAAAACCCTGTGTCACCGAGCGCCAGAGCACTAGACACTCGGCCATTCAGGCCCGTCAAATGTTAATCACGATACGAAGCAAATGTTACATGAACATCTATTAAATTCAATAGAGAATATTAGAAATATCAAGCAGAATTTTAAAACAGTTACCGGTTTCTGTTAATTAAGAATTCAATTAGAAATCAATCAGTATTATACTAGCAATTTCAGTTCATCTGCAATATACTTCATTCTCATAAGTTTATGCCGACGTTACTTGCATGAAATTCATCAAATTCAATCAATATTCCACTATAAAAAAATCATAAATCAAATATACCTTTGAGAGATTTATGCACTTTGTCCAACCTGCACGAATGTTAAACCAATCAGACATATTTTTGATCGAAATTTCCTTCCCTATAAATTCCCGATTAAGCCCCTATAATTCCCTATTATATTTGCTTCTTTTTCTCAGGATAGATTTTCCCTATCTCAAATGATGTTTTATTTATGTTTAATTACTTAGTTTCGTTTAAGTCGGAAAAGTGCACGTATTTAATTTTATTCATTTATGTTAAGAAGTTATTCTAACTGCATCCAAATTCAATTTATAAACTTTTTCTTAGATGCTGTTGTTTATATTGAAATACATCATAAAATAAACACAGTTTCCATTTCTTAATGGGTTGGTCGTTAATTAATGTTTTGTATTTTTAAAAACAACTGTCTATTTAGTTGTCTTCTACTAGATTATTAATGTACTTTGTGACAAAAGAAACTGTATGCTAATGTTCTGCAGCGTACATTTGTTTTAATTAATTAATGTGAGAAAGTTTTCTGACATGTCATTGGTGATATTTTATGAAAGCCCTGTCCCAAAATGGCTGCTAATGCAAAAAGAGAATGTTTTATTTTCTCTGTAGCATAAAAAAAAATTCAACCCAATTGATTTTCTTTTCTTTCATTTCATTTCATTCTTTTTTTATCGAATTTTTTTTTCCCCATTCCGTTTTACTATTTCTTGTGTTTTCCTGTCCTACGTTGTACTAACAGACCATATCTCAGGAAAAGTTGACAAATTGTCGCCGAGATGAATTGATTCTTTCTTTTCTCTAACCCCCCTTATTTTTTTCCTTTGCCTTATTTACCCAATACGGTTCATCGTATAAAAAGAGGATTCCAGTCATAAAAAGAGAGGGATTATAAAGAAAAAGGGAAAAATTTGAACAAAAAAAGGAAAAAACAAAATTAGTTCTGAAATATGGCGATTTCGACGCAACTGTAACTGTCAACATTCGTTAGTATCAAACAGTATCTTTTCCCCGCGCAAATCTTCACTGTTCTAAGAAATTCTAAAAAAAGAAATAAATAACTCTTCTTTTAAAAGAAGAGTTGTCTTTTCATACCAGTCATTGCCGAATGGGTGATTAATTTTGATATAGGATGGTATTTCGTTATTATGTATTAAATATTTAAAGAATGCACAGAAGTATTGTGGGTTTTTTTCCCTTAGGAACATTTCCTTCTTTCTTTCATTATTTATTTATTTATAATTTTGTTAAATGAATAATTTATTATAGATCCAAGTGGCAGAACTTCTCCTGGCTTTTATAAAGTGCTCTTACCCATGCTGTGAGATTTTTCGAGAAATATTGTTTCCATTGTTGCCCTTATTTTTCCTTTTGCCTTATTTATCCAGTGCGATTCATTGTATAAAAAAGGATTTGAATAATAAATAGGGATTAATATAAAAAAGGGAAAAATGAAACGAAAAGGGGAAAAAAGACAATTTCTGAAATATGGCGATTTCAACGCAACTGCAACTGTCAACATTCGTTAGAATCAAACAGTATCTTTTCGCGCAAATCTTCACTGTTCTAAGAAATTCTAAAATAAGAAGAGTTTGTCATACCAAGGATTGCCGAATGGGTGATTAATTTGGATATGGGAGGGTATTTCGTTATTGTGTATTAAATATTTAAAGAATGCATATAAGTATTGTCTTTTTTTTTTCTTGGCAACTTTTTTTTTTTTTTTTTTAAATGAAAAGTTTATTATAGATCTAAATGTCAGAACTAGTTTCAGCTTTTATAAAGTGTTCTGAGCCTTGCTGTGAGATTTTTAGAGAAATTTTGTTGCCCCTTATTTTTCTTTGCCTGATTTACCCAATACGGTTCATCGTATAAAAAACAAGTAATAAAAAAATTCTTTAAAGTCAATTCCTACTTTTTTTCACTCTATTGCAGAAAAGTTCTTTATAAATAATTGTCATTCATTTTTTAAGTTCATCTGGCGCCTAGATATGTGCAACTTAAATCTTAAAAAAAAAACTAAAATTAATTAATTTAATTTAATTAATGAATTAATATTTGAAAAAAATGTATTAACATCAAGTGTCCTCCATTACAAGTTCAAAAAAAATGCAGTTGAACTTGAGTGGATGAATAAAAGGTATTTTATTAACGATTGAAAATTTGAACAAGATATATATATAGGAGAGTGTGAGCTAATAGGAGGAATTGCAAAAAAGAAAATTAAAAGAAGAGTTGTCTTTTCATACCAGGCATTGCCGAATGGGTGATTAATTTGGATGTGGCATGTTATTTCGTTATTGTGTATTAAATATTTAAAGAATGCATATAAGTACTGTGTTTTTTTTTTTTTCCTTAGGAACATATCCTTCTTTTATTTTATTTCATTTATTTTTTTTAAATGAATAACTTATTATAGATTCAAGTGGCAGAACTTGTCTCGGTTTTTATAAAGGGCTGTAACCCTTGCTGTGAGATTCTTAGAGAAATATTGTTGGCATTTGTTGACCCTTATTTTTCCTTTGCCTTATTTATCGAATACGATTCGTCGTATAAAAAAAGGATTCCAGTAATAAAAAAGAGAGGGTTTAAAAAAGAAAAATAGAAAAAATTGAAACAAAAAAGGGAAAAACAAAATTAGTTCTGAAATATGGCGATTTCAACGCAACCGCAACTGTCAACATTCGTTAGAATCAAACAGTATCTTTTCCCGCTCAAATCTTCACTGTTCTAAAGAATTCTAAAAAAAATATTTAAAAGAATTATTGTCTTTTTCATACCACGCAATGCCGAATGGGTGATTAATTTGGATATGGGGTGGTATTTCGTTATTGTGTATTAAATATTTAAAGAATGCATATAAGAATTGTCTTTTTTTTTCTTGGCAGCATTCCTTTTTTTTTTTTTTAAATGGAAAGTTTATTATAGAACTAGTTTCAGCTTTTATAAAGTGTTCTGACCCTTGCTGTGAGATTTTTTAGAGAAATTTTGCTGCCCCTTTTTTTTTTCTTTGCCTTATTTACCCAATATGGTTCATCGTATTAAAAAACAAGTAATAAAAAAAAAAAATATTCTTTTAAAGTCAATTCCTACTTTTTTTTTTTTTCACTATATTGCAGAAAATTCCTTTATAAATAATTTTCATTCATTTTTTAAGTTTATCTGGCACCATCTATTGGTAAATATATGCAACTTAAATCTTAAAAAACTAAAATTAATTAATTTAATTTAATTAATGAATTAATATTTGAAAAAGCTGTATTAACATCCAGTATCATCCACTACAAGTTAAAAAAAAAAAAATTATTTGTTTTTAATCGTTCATAAAAAGTATTTTATGAACGATTAAAAATTTCAACAAGATATATATATATATATATATATAGCGAGAGTGTGTGAGTTAATAGAAGGAATTGAAGAAAAGGATTCCAGTCATAAAAAGTGAGGGATTAAAGAAAAAAAGTGAAAAAAAAATGGAAACAAAAAGGGAAAAGCAAAATTAGTTCTGAAATATGGCGATTTCAACGCAACAACAACTGTCAACATTTGTTAGAATCAATCAGTATCTTTTCCCGCGCAAATCTTCACTGTTCTAAGGAATTCTAAAAAAAAAAAAGAGTTGTCTTAAGAGTTCTTTTAATAAAAGAGTTGTCTTTTTCATACCAGGCATTGCTGGATGGGTGATTAATTTGGATATGAGATGGCATTTCGTTATTGTGTATTAAATATTTAAAGAATGCATATAAGTATTGTCTTTTTTTCTTGGCAACATTTCCATCTATATTTATTTTTAAATGAATAATTTATTATAGATCCAAGTGGCAGAACTTATTCTACACTTTTATAAAGTGCTTTAACCCATGCTGTGTGAATTTTAGAGAATTATTGTTTCCCTTATTTTTCCTTTACCTTATTCACCCAATACGGTTCATCGTATAAAAAAAAAGGATTCGAATAAAAAAGAGAGAGTTTAAAGAAAAAAAGGGAAAAACAAAATTAGTTCTGAAATATGGCGATTTCAACGCATCGGCAACTGTCAACATTCATTAGAATCAAACAGTATTTTTTCCCGCAAAAATCTTCACTATTCTAAGAAATTCTGAAAAAAGGAAAAAAAACTTTAAAAGAAGAGTTAGTCTTTTCATACCAGGTATTGCCGAATGGGAAATTAATTTGGATGTGGCATGGTATTTCGTTATTGTGTATTAAATATTTAAAGAATGCATATAGGTACTGTTTTTTTTTCTTTAGGAACATATCCTTCTTTATTTTATTTAATTTAATTTTTTTAAATGAATAATTTATTATAGATCCAAGTGGCAGAACTTGTATCGGTTTTTATAAAGTGCTCTAACCCTTGCTGTGAGATTTTTAGAGAAATATTGTTGGCATTGTTGACCCTTATTTTTATTTTGCCTTATTTATCGAATACGATTCATCGTATAAAAAAAGGATTCCAGTAATAAAAGAGAGGATTAAAAAGAAAAAAGGGAAAAAAAATTGAAACAGAAAAGGGAAAAACAAAAATTAGTACTGAAATATTGCGATTTCAACGCAACTGCAACTGTCAACATTCGTTAGAATCAAACAGTATCTTTTCCCGCTCAAATCTTCACTGTTCTAAAGAATTCTAAAAAAGAAAAGATATTTAAAAGAATTGCTGTCTTTTCATACCACGCATTGCCGAATGGGTGATTAATTTGGATATGAGATGGTATTTCGTTATTGTTTATTAAATATTTAAAGAATGCATATAAGAATTGTCTTTTTTTTCTTGGCAACATTTCCTTCTTTATTTATTTATTTATTTATTTAAAATGAATAATTTATGATAGAACCAAGTTTCAAAACGTGTCTTGAATATTATAAAGTGCTCTAACCCTTGCTGTGAGATTTTTAGACAAATATTGTTGCACTATATTTTTTCCTTTGCATTATTTACCCAATACGGTTCATCGTATAAAACAGTAATCTAAAAAAAAAAAATTTTTAAATCAATTCCTACTTTTTCACTCTATTGCAGAAAAGTCCTTTTACAAATATAGTTGAAATTTTCCTCTTACATCTGGCGCCATCTATTATTAGATACGTGAAACTTAAATCTAAAAGAACTAAAATGAATTAATTAAATTTAATTAATAATTCAATATTCGAAAAAAACTGTATTAACACCAAGTGCCATCCACTACAAGTTCAAAAAATGTATTTAAACTTGAGGGGATGAATAAAAAGTATTTTAATAACGATTGAAAATTTGATCAAGATATATATATATAGGGAGAATGTGAACTAATAGTAAGAATTGAAAAAAGGTTTTGAAAAATAAAAAAGAGAGGGATTAAAGAAAAAAAGAGGAAAATTGAAAAAAAAAAGGGGAAAACAAAATTAGTTCTGAAATATGGAATTTCCACGCAACTGCAACTGTCAACGTTCGTTAGAATCAAAAAGTATCTTTTTCCCGCGAAAATCTTGAATGTTCTAAGAAATTCTAAAAAAGAAAATTAAAAGAAGAGTTGTCTTTTCATACCAGGCATTGCTGGATGGGTGATTAATTTGGAAACGGAATGGTATTTCGTTATTATGTATTAAATATTTAAAGAATGCATATAAGTATTGTCTTTTTCTTGGCAACATTTCCTTCTTTTTTTGGAATGAATAATTTATTATAGATCCAAGTGGCAGAACTTGTCTACACTTTTATAAAGTGCTCTATCCCATGCTGTGAGATTTTTAGAGGGAAATATTGTTTGCCATCTAGCTGCGAAAAAACTTCTACCGAACTGTGTTTCAAAATTTAATGAATGTGTTTAGAAATAAATTACTTTTGAGATTGCATTTGCTGTCAAGCAACTTTCGATTCCTTTTCCTCTTCTGTTTTTCATCGCGTTGCTTTATTTGAAATGTAGTTTCCACCATTAATCAAAGTCGGAATTTCAAAGAAATTTAATAGGTTCTCTCTTGTAATTTTTCTTTTTTGTTCATCTACACGCCCAATAGACATAAATCCTTTTTTCATCACTTTGTTTTAGATTTTTTCGTTTCGAATACATGTTCTTTTAAAAATATATACAAACTAACATCCGTTTCTACACATTCATACAAAATGAAAGATATACTTCGTTGCTAAAATGCTGGAAATAAATATCTGTCAATATAGTTAATCATTAATTTAAAAGTATATATAGAGTTTTGTAGAAGATTAGTTTGTATAAGTAATCTGTAAATATAATTTTTTTCCAAAATTTTTTTAGAGATTGTATTTTTTATTGAATGTTTCTTAAATTATTCAATCAATAAAATGTATAGTATGATGTGAAAAAATCGATATTGTGTTAATTAATAAATCTGAACAAAAATAAAAATATTTTTAAAAAAGCAATGCAGTGAATCATATAACTAAGTTTCTAATACAATCATTTTATATATCATTGGAAATATTAACAATTGCCCAAAACAAAGTGCGTATTATTGAGAACATTGTTGAGAAAAGCATATTTAATTTTTACAAATGTTAATAGAAATATGTTTGAGATATTGTTAAGAAATATTTTAATGTTTTTGAAATATTTTTGAGGTATTGTTATGAAATGTTTTAATGTTTTAGAAATACTAATAGAAATATTGTTGAGAAATATTTTAATGTTTTTAGAAATGTTGAAGAAATATTTTTGAGATATTGTTGAGAGATATTTTAATGTTTCAAAATTGTAAATAGAAATATTTTGAGATATTGATGAGAAATATTTTATTGTTTAGAAATGTTAATAGAAAATATTTTTGAGATATTGTTGAGAAATATTTTTGAAATATTATTGAGAAATATTTTAATGTTTTAGAAATGTTAATAGAAATATTTTTGAGATATCGTTGAGAAATATTTTTTGAAATATTATTAGAAATATTTTGAAATATTATTGAGAAAATTTTTAAAAATATTATTGAGAAATATTTTTGAAATATTATTGAGAAATATTTTTTGAAATATTATTTGAAATCTTTTAATGTTTTAGAAATGTTAATAGAAATATATTTTGAGATATCGTTGAGAAATATTTCGAAATAATATTGAGAAATATTTTAATGTTTTAAATGTTAATAGAAATATTTTTAAAAAAAGATATCGTTGAGAAATATTTTTGAAAAAATATTTTAATGTTTTAGAAATGTTAATAGAAATATTTTTGAGGTATAAATGAGAAAAATAAATGTTTAGAAATGTTAAGTTACCATTCTTCTATTGCAAGTGTTGATAATAATACTATAATAATGCATACAACAAAAATTAACTTTTAAAAAAAAAATTAAAAAAAAAAATAAACTGGTTGTGTAAATTTCTATGATACCGCAAATCTCTGGGACTCATAGTTTCAGTTGAAATTAACATTTGAAATCAGGAGGTTTCATGTGGATACCGTGTTATATATTTTAAAATGTTCAAGTTATTTTCTGAATTATGAATCAAATGGAAATGCATTCCGTTAATTAATAAAAAGGCATAAAACCAAAATTTTATTAAAAATAATAAAATAATAATAAATAAATAAAAAAATTTTAAAAATACAAAATAAAATATAAAAATAATATATAATAAAATAAAATAAAAATTAAATAACAAAATAAAAAATAAAAGTAAAAAGTAAACTAAGTAAAAATAAATAAATAAAAAAAAAATAATAAAAAAAATAAAATAAAAAGATAAATAAATAAAATAAAAAAATTATTCTTATTCATGACACAATTTTTTACTATAAATTATTTTAAAGATGTGATCAAGTGATATGCTATATTGGGTTGGCAAGATCAGTTTTATTATGTGATTAAATGGTGGAAACGCAAATTACTTTTACCAAGTAGTGTAGTAAATAGTTTTATATAGTAAACACATAGTTGTATAGTAATTTTTTGTCAATGGTGTAGTGAATAGTTTATAAACTTTGTTTGCTTAATAAATTATTTTGATTAAAAGTTATGTAACAAAATATATTGCCCATTCTTATATCCTGTGTAATATTTATCTACAATAATTATTCTTTTAAATCTCATTTCAGATTCATACCGTAAAAACAGAAGGTCTTCATGAAGTAATCCTCACCGTTTCGTCATCTCGTGGTGAATCACAAGCAAAGTTATTGCTGGTAAGTTCCACTTAAGTGCTTCTTCATATTCAATCAAAATATTAATTTATTATATATTAAAGTATTAGAGATTAAGTTTATTAATTTCAATATTTATTAGCATATACATTTAAAAAACACTTGGTTAGGCATTTAAAAACTTACAAATGAATAGCTTAATTCAATTTTAATTTATTTCAAATATCAATATCTAAGAAAAAAAAGTAATGAAAATTTCTGACCCTAATTTGCCTAATTAGAATTAATGAGCCTAATTGATGGTAATGAGCCTAATTGATGGTAATGAGCCCAATTTGTCTGGGTTGTTGCATTTCCACATTTTTAAAGTTAGGATCGAAACCTAAAAACGAAACCGAAGCAAAAGCTGCTTTTTATTCATCTGCGAAGAGTCCTTTTAAACGTCAGTGGGCTCATATTTGATTCAAGAGTGCCCTTAACAGCCCACCAATGTGTGATAAGGGGTTAAACCATTGTTTTCCTGGGAGGACGTTTATATGCATATGTCCCCGCAGTTATGTGTTGTATGGGAGAAAATCAGAAAACTTCCACAACGCAAACCGACTATCACACAAGACACTTTATCAAGTTGTCATACTCGACATCTAATTTTCTGGTTTCAGAAAGTAGTGACGGCAACGAACTTTACTGACACATTTGAATCTGATTCTTTTTGCACACCAGTTGCGCAACATTAACACTAAGCCTTGAATCAAACCTACGCCGGGTTTGAGTTTGATAAATCCTTAGGCTGGAAAATCTTTCCATTAGGCACCAGGAGAAGGGTGCGACCTTTCCTGAGCACGTTCGTTCAAAATTGCGATCGAAAAATGTGCTGTGGTTTAACCTACAACCCTTCCAGCGGTGCACTCCTGAATAATGTTGAATCTGCTAAATCTCTTCCTTTCTGGCAAATAATTTAGATCAAAATTCGAAAACAATATTTTTTATGTTATAAAAGTAATTATTACAATATTATTTATTTTTATGTTAATTATTGCTAAATTATTCGATAAATTGAAATTAGTCCCTTAATGTGCCAAAACTTCTATTTACTGCTAGTATGTGTAGCAGTAAATAGAATCTCACTATCAACATTATTTAAGCTACATCCACTTACTTTATCCAACATTATTTAAGCTACATACATTACGTTATTCAACCTTTTTTACGTTACACACAATATGTTATTCAACATGAGAAATCATTTGTCATTTTTTTTCAACTTGACAACATTTTTCATTTAATTAAAACTTTTTAATTTCTTTGAAAGAAATTTAAAATATCACTAAAATATCATTTTTATTTTAACTGTTTGCTTTCATAAATTATTATAAAATTTTTTTTGTAATTTTAGGATAGTCCCTGACTTTCGCATTTTTATTTATTATTTAATGAAAAATTTACACGATGTAATAAATTAGTACAGAGACTGATAACATGTTTTTAATAAAATTATTATATCTTCTATTTTTAATGTGTTGTCAGTAGTAATAAATTAATAATTATTCATTTCCATATGTCAAAAGAACTAATCAGTTTGTGGAATTTCTATTAAAAGAAGTAATTCACGAAAATCGTCTTGATTTAATTAACGTATAAATTTGGATGGCTGCATAAATAACATTTTTCTTAAATAAACAAAATTTCTTAGTAAATATAGAAGCATAAAAACTAATGAAAAATTTAATTTCAATTTTATTATATTTTTACATATCGATTCAACTTCTAATTTATAAATATCTTCTTTAAAAATACAAAATATTAAAAATATTTTTTTAGATTAGTGAGTTATTTTTATTTAAAAATGCGCTAAAAATAAACGACACTGAGAAATTTTTATTGATATATTTATATATACATAAAAATTACCAAGAAAAATAAAAAATGCATTTTTCTTTAATTGGTATCCATTTTATTCCTTAATTTGAAAACAGATTTTACTTCTTAATAAAATAAAAATAAATTATTTCTCCTTCAATAATTAAGATACAGGGAAATTTCAGAATAAAATGTACAGCAGTTTGTAAATTCGACAGTAAAAAATTCACAATAAAAAAAGAAAAATAATAGAGAATTTTGTCTTCAACTTGTTTTAATTAATTTTTCAGAAAAAAAGTAAAAAATTATTGATAGAATACAATCTTTTCCAAATGGATTTCTTTTATTTTCGTAAGGTAATAAAGACTTAATTAATTAAATTTTTTTTTAACCGTGCAAGTTTGTGAAAATTATTTTTGAAAATTTATTTATTATTTTTATCTTATTTATTAAGAGATATCATTAGCGCACATAAGTAGCTTATTAATATTTTTTTTTTTACTTTCTGTAAAGTTTCCTTTAAATAATTAAAGATATATTTAAACAGATGAAAAGGAAATACGACTTCAACTTCATCGATTCGCATTAATTTTTCTGTTATAAATACTTTTTTTTTTTTTTAATTGTTGTGGCGAAAAGTATGTAATTGGAATTGTTCTTAAAATGTTTTATTTTTATTTATTTATTTATTTATTTTTTTTTTTGCATGCGTAAGTGTTTAATTTTAATCAGTAAATAGTAAATTGGGGTCTGATGGCTGAGTGACCAGTGTTTTTGTGTCACAGGTCTCGGGATCGAGTCCCAGCGGTGCCATGCCATGTTTGTAGTATTTCTTAATCCTCTTTAAACCGTAGTCACCGGTCTAATATGACTACTACTACTACTACACTATACCACATCACTGTGCCTGGAGCTGAATTGCCAGTTTACAGTTTGGGAATGATGTGGGTGTGAAGTCAGATTGGGCTATGTGACGCTCTACGGTCATACGAGACCGGGACTTATGGCTTAAAGAGGATTTCGAACTATTACAAACATCCATGGCACTGTCGGGTCTCGAACCCGAAACCTGGGGGCACCGAACGGCAGAGAGTGACACTCTGTCATTCAGGCTCCTAGACTAATCTGACTGTAGAGGTTCAGCGTAGGATTGATCACCCTACCCCGTAAAAAGAACGTAGGAAGATGGTCTTGCCCTACCATGAGGCTGTTGCGACAATAAAGTACAAATAGTTAATTACGCACTTGTGGCTCAGTAGTTAGTGTTGAAACTAGAGTGCTGGTGAGCTCAAGTTCGAATCCGCTGGTGGCGTTTATTGAAGTCACTACTTTAAAGAGGATAATACTGGATTGATAGTTTGATAACGTCAATATGCGGCTTGCAATGACTGCCAGATGGGATTCTTTCATGTTTTCTGCCATACAATACGCAAATGTAGGACACTTATCCTCCCATAAAGCAATATCAATAACCTCCCTTCGTCACCCATCAATGGATGATTCGTGGCATATATAAACAGCAAATATGGCCCAATGATGTCCAACATAAAAATAACTATGGAAATAATCTGATCAGAGACAAAGTAAATTACGTTTTCTGGCTCCTGGCAAGATCTGACCTGTTGACCAATTGGCTAGCCCTTTGATTTCAGATTCGAATCCTGGCGGTGGCATGGATGTTTATATGTGGTTCAGAATCCAAGTTAAATTGTAGGTCCCCATCTAATTAGCCCAAAGTGTGCAAAAAAGACCGTAAAAGCGACAACCCAAACCTAGTAAGATCTTGACTTGTGACTGAAGATATAAAACAAGTAATATAAAAAGAAAATTTTAAAGTAAATTCCTATTTTTTTCACTCTATTGCAGAAAGTCCTTTATAAATAATTTTCATTCATTTTTTTTTTTTTTAAGTTTATCTGGCGCCATCTATTGGTAGATATATGCAACTTAAATCAAAAAAAAAAAAAAAACTAAAAATAATTAATTTAATTTAATTACTGAATTAAAATTTGAAAAAACTGTATTAACATCAAGTGTCATCCACTACAAGTTCAAAAAAAATGTACTTGGACTTGTGGATGAATAAAAGTATTTTATGAACGATTGAAAATTTGAACAAGATATATATAGAGAGAGAGTGTGTACTAATAGAAGGAATTGAATTAACTTAACGCGAGCCCGACTCGTGGCTCCGTGCCAACATTTGGTGATGACCATTGGGACTGAGGTTTAATTTGCTGGTGACTTTGTTGCAGACACTGTTTCAAAAAACGATGAGACTCCATGGCGTTTGTGATGTTCAGCATCTTGCTTCGTTCTTCGGACTGCCTTGTGAACGTTTCCGGGTGTTCTGCAATACAATACGCGAATGGAAGTAGTTCCTCCTAAAAAGTCCTCCCAGAAGGCACTGCACTTCTTCTTTTAGCCACACGAAGCCAAGTCAGACTTTTACCTGCGAGTGCTCCATCACAACAGAAGCTGCTCCCCTCTTCTCTCCTTCCATGAGTAGATCACTCCTGGAATGTCTGTTCCTCATTGCAATATCGTATGGGAGAAAACCTGAAAAACTCCCACCTAGTGCTAATGAGACAAGATGCTGAATATGACAAACGACATCAAGTCTCCTTATTTTTGAAACAATGTCTACAACAATTCCGATAGCATATTAAACCGCGTCTCAAATGATCATCAGCGGCGCACGTAATCACGGAGCCCCGAGTCGGGCTTAAAAAAACATTGTTATGGTTAAATAATGAAGTCCTTCATCTTTCATAAAATATAAATTCATAAATAAATTATATCAGTCAGCAGATAAAATCTCTATTCCATACTTTAAGCAGAATTTTTATTGTTAAAAAATATTCTTAGTGCTGCAAAATTATGATGAAAAATAATAAAATTTATAAATATATTCATCATTTTATAATTCTTTTAAAGATTGAATTTGCTTTACAAATTAATATAGAAATTATTTTCAATTTTACATATTTTAAGAACCTACTATATATCAGTTTTATTTCAATCTTCGCAAACACTTTTGAAGTTGAAATATCAAAAATCTTAAATAAATAACAGAATTTGATTTATATTTAAAATATCTTTTATTCAGAAATGATATATTTCTACATTTACACATGCGATATATTTAAATCATCTCATTATATTTTTATTTCGCAAATATTAAATTTCACTTTATTTTTTTATATATTACAAATATACCAATTGAATTTAAATTAATTTCGAAAGTCACTTCTTCGTCTTTTTAAACGTATTTGGCTAACTCAAAAATTTTTATCACTTGCATATACTTATCATCAACAATAGCAAAGAAATATTTAATCAGTCTCGTAAACCAAGCGGAAATTTAATCAAAATATTTTCCCTTTTTTATCCAAATTTTATGAAATTCTCATATCTATTGATTTATATTTTCATTACATTTTCTTAGTATGTGTAGAGTATAATTAAAACTCTCAATTTTCAGTAGTTTTTTATACAAATATTTCGTTTCTAATTTCATGATTTCATCCATGAAAATTTCTAATCACATTCTATATTTTCATTTCTATTAGACGTATAAATTTTGGTACCTTCAAAATTTAAATTACGGTATTCACTTTTATCTTTTTTTAAAATTCTTAATAAAAATTAAATTCAATGCTCAAATAATTCCCTTAAAGTTAATTGCATTTCTCTAAAGTATTCACTGTTGAAAGTATACTCTTAGTTTCGCAATGCAAGTAATTTAAATTATATTTTCTTCTTTAACTGTTAAAAAGTAACAAACCCACATGGTTAAAAAAAGCGAAGTACAAGATGAAAATCCTAAGTAAAAGTTGTAACCGTGCTTCCTCCTATGGACTAGCACGAGCGCCCTGTGGCGTTCAGAAGAAATGGTCAGTAGGCCTCGAGACTCTTTCCCGTGAGGAAGCACAGCTCAACTTGGATTCCCGCTGAAAAGTTTAGTGTATAATCTCTGATTTCTAGAGGAAATATATTTAATACACCCCTGCGTAATAGTTGGCCTATAGACTCACTCGTAGATTTGTTTGGATTGTCGACTACGACCATTTTGTGCATACTTTAGGAAAATTAGACTGGAAACTACAGTTTAATATGGATTCAGAACCACTCACAAACATCCATGTCACCGCCAGGATTCTGAAGCTTGTACTACCAAAGGCCAGAGCGCTAGCCAATTGACCACATTGCGCTAGTGAAGAAGAAAATTGTAGTACTTTAGAAATTTATATTAGTGAGTATGTGTTTTACAAGATAAATCTTGGTAAAACATTTTTGTATTATTCATGTTTATAATATATTTCATGATTTCTAACGAAATTCTCATTAAAATAAATTGTAAAAATAATAATAATAAATTAAAAATTTTGATAAATAATTTTCTGTATCATTAAATTTCAAACGTTTTTTTAATTTAAATACTATTACTTTTTTTTTAGATTGCTGTACCAGACATTTATTTTCTCTACCCAATCAAAACCTTTTCAATCAATCATGGTTAACTCACTTGCAAAACTTCAGTTTTCAACAACTATCTTGAATGCTAAATCATGGGAATCTCATTTGCAATGCAACAATACTCCCTCAACTGTCAACTGTGATTCCTTTTACAACAAAAAACAAAAATATGTATTCCTTCTGACTTTTCATTTAAATGGAAGTTTCATAATACTGGAAAACATCAGTGTTTGTGCATTTCACTGATGGCTTTGCAGCAATTACTTCTCAAAGATTCATTTTTGATGTTTATCCAAAACTTCAGAAAGCGACAATTGTGGTAAGAAGATAGTTAAAACAAACGAAACAATTCCAATAGTCATAAATATCTTGCCACGTTCAGATATCACTATTAATCTCAGAATTCCTGAACATATATAATAATTCAACCGTTTTTAAAAGCACCAGTTCTGCATTCTTGACTTCGTTTTCTACATCCTATTCATTTCTGGAAGAAGGCAGGTTTATTATCCATGTGCTTGCTTTTAACCCAGTGAGTCAAGTACATAATGAGACATTAGTGGCTGCCAAAGATCCGATTCAAGATTTGATTGTAGAGCCTTCGCGTTCTGTTTTATTCGTCAAAACGAACTCTGAGATTAAATTTAAGGCTCATTTTACTAAAGGTACTGATGTACAATGCAAGTGGTCTGTACACTGTAGTATGTGCAATTCCTTAAAAAGAAGATCTACAGCTTTACCATCATCAACTGTTATTTTGTTCATACATTTGTACTGGTTGGTATCTGTAACATATCATTATCAGTGACGAATGAAATCAGCACAGCAAGTCCACCAGCTTCATGGAAAGTTTTTTGTCGAAGAACCCATCACCAATCTACAAGTTTCTGTTCCTGAAGCAGTTCTGTCACAATCTGTGGTTAAGATCGAGGCTTTCATACCTAACATATACCATGAAGTGGATGTCGTTGTCCGAACCAAATCTACACGTGTCAAAGCACAGTACGATCCAGAAACTTCGATATACAAAGCTGAACTGATGACAGGAAGTCAAAAGACTGTTGAATGGATCGGAATCAGAGGTTTCAACAACAATGTCTCGCAGGCTGTGGCGAGACGTTCTGTTCTGGTGATTCCTCAAATTGGAGAAGTTTCCATTCGTTCTTGTGGTTGCTTCCTCGTTGGTCACTCAGCGCAGTTTCTGGTGTTAATTGACGGTAAGTGCATTGATTACCTTTTTTCAATATTTTCAGGAATTTGATTTTATCGATCAAAAAGCATCAATAAAATTTGCTTAATTCTTAATTTTTTGCATAATTATCAGGCGTTTCTTTGACGTGCTATATTTTAATAAAAATGTACAATATTTTATAAATTTATGAATGAAAATATCCTTCGATTTTTTAGGTTATACAAATGCTTGTCGATAATACTCATATTCGTCATCAACACTATTTATTATGAAAAAATTGAAACGACGATTTTTTTTATAATAAATAATGTTCAAGAACGCCTGATAATATCGTTTAAAAACGTCTGATAATTATGCACCAACCCAATAAATCTATTTTTTAAATGCAGTTTTGTTTTAGGACAGTTATTTATTAAAATCGAAAATATGTATTATTGCTAAAATTATGATCAATGTTTAGTCTATTTCATTTATTTTTAAAAATGATATAATATTGAATTATAAATTTAGCCATTTGGATTCAAATCATCAGTGTATTGCTGAAATTATGACCCAATAAGTTTTGTCTATTTCATTTATTTTTTATGATATAAATTGAATTATAAATTTAGCCATTTGGATTCAAATCATCAATGTATTGCTGAAATTATGACCCAATAAGTTTTGTCTATTTCATTTATTTTTATGAATTATAAATTTTATAAATATATGCAGTTTTGTATTCAAATCATCCATGTATTGCTAAAATTATGGCCCAATAAGTTTTGTCTATTTCATTTATTTTTTTATGATATAAATTTAGAATTATAAATTTTATGACCCAATAAGTTTTGGATTCAAATCTAATTCGGAATATAATAAAAAAAATAATCATATGATTCTTTGCCGGAGCTTTCGAGATCACCATGCAATGCATGGTTGCTATCACTATAAAATATCTTTACTTTTACTCATTTTGAATAAATTAATGGAAAAGTAAATGCATGCAGTCATAAATAGTGAAGAACATTAAGTCAAAAGTCAGCAGACAACATGAAATTGCATTGTAATCACTGTTGCCAGACTAATGATATCACGAGCGAACTTGTGTTATCAGCATAATATACTTCAGCGTAATATAAAAACAGCCCGAAATACTCGTTTTAGTCCAAAATTAAGAAGTAATTTTTGCAGGATTTAACTCATTCTGTTGCAAGTATATATATACAACTTGCAACAGATGCTTAGTTGTAGAGTATACTTAGGATGATCTATTAAGGGGGTAAAATATATTTATTTTGAAGAATGCATTTAGATATTGCTTTATTGCAGCATTTATAATATATGATTTTTAATAAAATTTCTTTAACTACATAAGTTAAGTTTTAACATTTAAGATTTATGTTTAGTAAGCTTTTTTATAAATTAAAATGTTAAGCTTTTATTTATTTATTTATTTATTTTGTTTAGCTTTTAATATTGCATTTTTGAAGTAAGTAATGGAAATTTTTTAAACTACCATGCTAAATTGTTTCATGTGTGTTACTTTATTGGCACAACAGCCAATGGTGGACCAAGGCCGACTGTTTACTGGTAGATTTTGGGACAGATGTTTATATTTTTACGGGGTAGGGTTGGAAGTCTACGCCCAACGCTCTGCAGTCATAATAAAGTGGAACACGAAGCCCACTGATATTTTAAAAACATTTTCTGTTTTTTATAATTAAAAACTATTCTTTACAACTTGACACTACCTGTTGGAAATCCAGCAATCGATACCGAACGGTAAGCTTAGGTAAAAAATTACTAAATTCATCTCCATAAGTATGCATAGGCACAATAAATTTATGAAAAGTCTTCTGTTGGATTGAAAACAGGGGTTTTCTGGATTTTCTCATACCAAACGCAATAGGGTGCAGTCACCCTTAAAAATCCACCTGGATGGCAATGCCTCTCCCCATCTGATTCTTCATCTTGCATATGATTCTTGTACATATATCACAAAATACCTTAAGCCAAATATATGCAGTTTCTGTAAATGATATGATAGCTAGAGCCGCATATATTGCGATTTTCTTCAATAATCACCCTGTATATCCTTATTGATTGTGTCGGTAGTTCTCACATTGTGAGGGCGGCCTAATGGCCAGTTGGTTAGCTCTGGCCTTTGGTACCACAGGCTTCAGATTCGAATCCTGGAGTTGGTATGAATATTTGTTATTGGTTTGGAATCCACGTTAAACTGTAAATCGGTGTAAAATTAGCCCAAAGTGTGCACAAAATGACCGTAGAGCGAAAAACCAAATCAGTGGGTGGTTTAGTTATTCGTGGCATACAAAAATAAAATACGAGGTCCACTGATGTACCACAACAAAAATTTATATCATTGTTTAATTTTCGTTATTTAAGTTTTGACTGATAATTTCCATCCACTGACATCGATTTGGTACCGTTAACCAATAAAAAGGATTAAGAGTGCATAGGTTTCAAACCACAACAGAGATTTTGTGGTTTCTAGAGTACAAAAGCCTAAAAGTCCTCTTTTTTTTCTATTGCCCTTGGTGAGTCTGTTCCTGGCATACATAAAATGGTATACGAAGCCCTCTGATGCTTAAAAGCATTTTTTTTATAATTAAAAACTATTCTTTACAGCTTGTTGGAAACTCAGAAAGCCATACCTAACGATAAGCTTAGGTTAAAATTAATAAATTCATCTTCATAGATGTGCTAAAAACATTAAATTTATTGGACTGAAAAATCTTCTGTTGGACTTAGGAAAAGTAAGGGGATTTTCTGGATTTCCTCTCATACCAAAATGCAATGTGAATTAGTTACTCCTAAAGGTTCTCCCTAGACTATAATACCTCCCCTTCATCTTCCTTAAAGACCTTTATACCTTAGGACCCTTAAAAGTCTCCCTTGGACTATAATACCTTTCTTCATCTTCCTTAAAGACCTTAAGACCCTTAAAAGTCCTCGCTGGACTATAATACCTTTCTTCATCTTCAATCGGTGGTTTTGGTTATTCGTAGCATACATAAAATACGAGGCTCACTGATATACCACAATAAAAATACATATCGCTATGCAAGTTTCGACTGATAATTTCCGTCCACTGACATCCATCTAGTACCATCAATCAATAAAAAGGATTAAGAGTACACAGGTTTCCAAACCACAGAGTACAAAAGCCTCTTACTGCAGCATTGTGATGATCCATCTTTCCCCTTGCGAGATGGATGAATCCTCTAATAAACCCATTGTGGTGGGGCAGCGTGAGAAAGCACGGTTCACTGCCCCAGCAAAACGCTGTATCAGTGACATTCCACGTCTGGACTTCCGGTTCTCACGGGCCACGGTTCGCCGGGCCCCGGACAGATTAATTTCCCACCGTCTGGGGCCTGCCGGACCACGAGGAGGAAAGTAGTGCTTCATTAGAGGACGTGGAGCGTGTCCAAGTGGTGGACAGTTTCTCAAGCGCGCATTTGTTTGTGGAGGCAAATTTGTCATTATTGGGATCCATACAGGCTGGCCACACAAGTGGAGCTTGAGTGTTTGAGACCCATTAAGTTGCAGTTGTTGAAGGAATTCAATTTTTGAGAAGAAAATTAGTATAGGAACAGTGGAATAATAAAGTAAAAAATATTTAAATTGTAGTCTATTATCTTCCTGAAACCGTATCAAATTGAAAAACGTTTCTTGAATTGTAAATTATAGCATTTTATTCTTAGTACATATATATTTTTTATATATTTTTACAGGAATAATTATTACACAATGATAATTTTTTAGTGGAGAATGAATTCAAATAATTTTAAATAAAATTGATTGGAAAAAGAAAGAAATATCTACAGCAAATATATTCTTTTTTATAAAAAAATATTATATCAATTTAATCTTGTTTTCATTTTAAAATAGAAACTTGAAACTAATTAAACTTTATTATCATACAATTGACAAAAATTATTATCGAACTTTATTATCAAATTAATTGTTTAAATTATTATTAATAATAATAATAACAATATTAAATAATTAATATATATGGCATAAATAATTATTGTTTTTATTTATTATGTGCATGGATTTATTTTATCTTAATTCAAAGTTTGCAAGCAAGCATTTTAAAATTAAAGATACATAAGTACATACATAACATATACGTAAATGCATGCTCAATATATACACACATAATATATACATAAATACATACATATATAAACTATGTGTTTTAAATTCAAGTCTCTCTTCCTAAAACTGAACAAATGTGAATTATAGCAATTTATTCTCAATATAGCATTTTATTTATGTATTGTTATACGAATAAATTGCAAATAAATTGTACATTTTTATTAGAGAATACAAATAATTTTAAATAAAATTAAAAAAGAAATATCAACCGCGAATATATATTTGTTTCATTAAAAAAATTTTATTATGTCTATTTAATTTCATTTTCATTTTAACATAGAATGAAACTAATTACAGTTTCATTTATCATACTGTAATAAATATTGCAATATTTATTAAAAAATATGTGTTTAAATTATAAATAACATGAATAATTAATTAATTAATTAATAACATACATAATTGTTTCAATTAGTAATAATTATTGTTTTTATCTTAATTCAATGTTTGTAATTATGCATTTTAATACTAAAGATAAAGATACATAACTGATACATAAGTGTATTTTAAATTCAAATCTATCTTCTTGAAACTGGAACAAATTGATAAATCTTTTGAACTGCAGACTATAGCATTTTATTCTCAATGGGAAAATAATGATAAATTTATTAGAGAATACAAATAATTTTTATCAAATTCGTTAGAAAAGAAAGAAATATCTACAGCAAATATATTCTTTTATAAAAAAAATGTATTTAATTTCTTTCAAAATTTAAAATAGAAATTTAAAAATAGAAATTAATTAAACTTTTAATTGCAATTTTATTTATCATACTGTAATAAATAATGTAAAAATTACTGTTTAAAATATTTGTTTAAATTAATAATAATTATTATTTAAAATATAAATAATTAATTATTATTAACAATAATAATTAATATAAATAATTGCTTCAATTATTATTAATTGTTTTTATTTATTAGATCCATTTATTTATTTTATCTTAATTTAATGTTTATAAGCATACATTTTAATACTAAAGATCAAGATACATAAGTGCATATGTAAAATATATACATAAGTGTGTATTAAATTCAAATCTATCTTATTGAAACTGAAACAAATTGGCAAACCTTTCTGAATTGTAAATTATAGCATTTACAATTCAATTTATACTCTTTTTATGTATTTTTAATACGAAATCAATGATAAAATTTTTCAAACAAAAATAATTTTTCAAATTATAAATTAAAAAATAATGATACATTTTTTATTAGAGAATACAAATAGCTTTAAATAAATTGATTAGAAAAGAAAGAAATATCTACCGTAAATGTATTTTTTTATAAAAAAAAATGTGCTATGTCTATTTAATTTATTTTTCATTTTAAAATACAAACTTAAAACTAATTAAACAATTATTATCATATAGTTACATTAGTTTAGTATTATCATACATATTACATTTTTATTTATCATACTGTAATAAATAATATAATAATTATTGTTTAAAATATTAATAATTATTAATAATATAAATTATCAATAATAATAATTGTAGTGTGCAGGTTGTGCAATCGGATTGTAACTGGCTGTGGTTGGGTTGAGACTTCAGACACAGGTTTGAAAACTCATGGCTTTATTTCACACGTACAAACACCACACACGTAAAATTTGAGACATACAATGTTTAACACATTAAAAGACATAGATTCATGGAAATTGTCTACCTCTAAGTCGAAAACTCGATACTCAGGTACACGCTGGATATACTTCCTCTCCGTGTGAGAGTCTGTAGGCCAACTGACCATTTCTCCTGAACGCCACAGGGGGCGCTCTCGCCAATGCGCAGGATGAAGCATGGTTACATAACAATAATAATTAATATTAATAACATAAATAATTGTTTAAATTATTAATAATTATTGTTTTTATTTATTATGTGCATTGATTTATTTCATCTTAATTCATTTTTTTAATAATAAAAATACTTTTATTATTATATACATCATTAAGTTATAAAATATTTACTTTTATAGAATTTCTTTTATAATATAGGAACAAAAAATAAACTTCTCCGGTTTTTATTACATTTATATTTTTTATTATATTACAAATTTTTCAATGTGTAATTTTATTTTAATTTAGTTTCAATTTAAGCGTATTATGTACTTCATATTAATATTAAAGATTTTTATTAATCTGAAATTTGAACTTATACAGCTAAAGTGTTTTTGTATAAAAGTTCAATTTATTTTTTATTTCCATTTTTTACCTCTTTTTATTTTAAACAGAAAAGAAAATCTCCTTTTTTCATTTTTTAATTTATTAAAAAACTGTGCTCAGTTTACTTTTCAAAGCATAATTGATTTATATTTTTAAAAAAAGTGAAATGAATTTTTCTTGAGGATTTTCAATTTCGGTGAAATTTAAGATTCTTTATAAAGTATTTCAATTTGATTTTGCTTCTTGTGATTTCATTTTTTGAAATTGAATTCACAAAAAAGGATTTCTTAAATTAAATTCAATAATAAGAAAGAGAAAAAAAAAGTTAACAAATTTCTTTGTTCTTACTTTTTCCAATTTCTCAAATTTTCGCCTGTTTTTCTTGTATAAAATAAAAATATTAAAGATTTTCAATAATTACTTTTAGCTAAAAATACCCAAATTAATTATTAAATCATTTTAATAAAAATCTTGACTTGCAATTATTCTTTTTGTAGTCTTGGCACAATGATTTTATTTTAAAATGTTTAAACTGAAATTTTATCTTCCTATTCTGTTTTTCTGAATTTAAAGCAAATTCTTTAAGTAATGAAAAATAATAATGGCATTGCAAGTAATTGAAGCATTTTAATCTCAACAAATTTCTATTCCTTTTTACTCAAGTAATTAGCATTACAGAAGATTTTTATTACTTTTTTTGTTATTGTCTATTCTAAATATTAATATATTTTTTTAAATTACATAAAATATTTTTTCATTCTCTTAAAATAACGCCATTTTATTAATGAGAAATTGCTTTTATTTAATATAAAAAATGCAAGCCTGTTATATTTTCCCTGAAATTATCAGATGCCTGAGGGCCAATGGGTAGAGCTCTGGCCATTGGTACCACAGGCTTCAGGTTCGAATCCTGGCAGCGGCATAAATGTTTGTTAGTGGTTCGGAATCCACGTTAAGTTGTAAGATCCGGTCTAATTTTGCCTAAAGTGTGCATAAAATGACCGTAGAGCGACAAACCAAACCTTGAAATTATCAAATATATGGCAATTAAAATAATATAAAAATGTCTCATTTTTCAATTCCTTCTATTAGCTCACACACTCTCCCTATATATATATATATCTTGTTCAAATTTTCAATCGTTCATAAAATACTTTTTATTCATCCACTCAAGTTCAAATACATTTTTTTTTTTGAACTTGTAGTGAATGCACTTGATATTAATACAGTTTTTTTTTCAAATATTAATTTTATAATTAAATTTAATTAATTAAATTTAGTTTTTTTTTAGATTTAAGTTGCATGTATCTACCAATAGAGGGCGCCAGATAAACTTAAAAAATGAATGAAAATTATTTATAAAGGACTTTCTGCAATAGAGTGAAAAAAAAAGTAGGAATTGATTTAAAAAAAAAAACATTTTATATTACTTGTTACAGTATAATATTCTGTATTATTTGCAAATTTCTTTAAATTTATTGTGAACCTTTAAAAATCATATATATAAAAATCATATATATATATATATATATATATATATATATTTCTTTTCCAAATACATTTTTGAAGAGTAATTAACTAGTCTATTAGTGTTCATTAAATAAATCTTAGTTACTTATGAATAAAATAAAATAAATAAATCTTATCTTACGTACTCAATGCTGAGTTTTGGAAGTAAATACCTGTTATATTAGCAATATCTGCTTATTAATAATATTTTCTACAAATTTGCTAAAAACCAATCTTTATATATATATTTCTTAAGAAATTTTAAATCATTTAAATATATTATAAATATATCTACATGTCTAAGAAAGATCTTACTAAATTTATAGTAAGTCTCAAATTTTTAAATGACCTGTCAAAATCTGGTAAAAATTTAATTTAATATTAAAAATTGATATTCATCCAAAATTTATTATTTCTTGAGACAGAATATAACACAGATTAATTCTGGACAAACAAGTTCTTGTTTGAGGTTTTGTCCAGGATTAATCTGTGTTACATGTTTAAAGTCAAGGCTTTGTTATATAATTTCACCTCTTGACTTAAAGACTGATTTTGATTTTGATTTAAGATTTTTTTACTGTGAATGCCTTAACTTTAAAATAGCCCATGAAAGGATCTGAAGCATGTTTTTCACTTAACAATAAACTTGGCAATTTCATCCAAAGTCAGCCTGGATTTTCGAAATTCCACCCATAAGTATTGTACAAACTTATATATGAGATATTCTCTTCTAATTCTCTACAAATTAAGTTTAAAATCTAGCATCCCAAAATGTCCTTGCACCAGAAAGCAATCAACTATATTAAATAAATTTTAGTTTCTTAATAAACTTGCTCAATTCTGAGTTTTGGTATAAATAGTTGATATATTAGCAATATCTACTTTTTAATAATATTCCTATAAATTTGTTAGAAATTAATCTTTTATCTATATATTTCTTGAGAAATTAAGAAATTTTAAATCATTGAAATATTTTATAGATGTGCCAAAATGCCTAAGAAAGTTCTTTTATAAAATTTATAGTATGTCTCAAATTTGAAATGATGTCAAAATCTGGTTAAAAAAAAATTTCATTTAATAATAATGAAAATGGAAATTCATCCAGAATTTATAATTTAAGATTGATTCTGGACAGACATATTCTTGTTTCTGATTTTATCCAGAATCAATCTTCGTTATATGTTTTAAAGTCAATGCTTTGTAATAAAATTTTACTTCTATAACAAAACCTTGACTTTTAAAATAGCCCATGAAATGATCTAAAGGATGTTTTTCACCTAACAATAAACTTTTAGTAAGAGTATAACACAGATTAATTTTGGTCAAACAAGTTCTAGTTTAAGGTTTTTGGTCAGAATCATTTCTGTGTTGTATATTTTTAAAGTCAAGACTATGTTATAAAATTTTATTTCTCTAACTTTCTAGACTTTAAAATAGCTCAAAAAAGGATCTGAAGCATGTTTTTTTACTAAACAATAAACTTGGCAATTTCATCCAAAATCAGCTTGAATTTACAAAATTCCACAAATAAATGTTTCAACAAACCTGAGATATTTTCATCTAATTGTAAATATCGATTGAATTTCTTTACAAATCAAATTTAAAATCCAGCATCCCGAAATGTCCAGCACCAGAAAGCAATCAACTATATTAAATAAATCTTAGTTTCATAATATACTTACTCAATTCTGAGTTTTGGTATAAATACTTGATATATTAACAATATCTACTTATAAATAATCTTTCTAGAAATTTGTTAGAAATCTAAATCCGAAATGATGTATCAAAATTACTAAATCTATATCGAAATCTATATTCCGAGATATATAGTATATTCCTAAATCTATTCCGAAATGATGTATCGAAATTTAATGAAAAAAAAATTTCATTTAATAATAATTAAAATGGAAATTCATTCAGAATTTAAAATTTCTAAAGAAAGAATATGACAAAAATTCTAGACAAACAAATTCCTGTTTGAGGTTTTGTCAAAAAATCAATCTAGGTTTTGTTCCAGAATATACGTTTTAAAGACAAGGTTATGCTATACTTCTATAATAAATCCTTGACTTTAAAATAGCCCATGACGTCCCGCCATAAAATAGCCATAGCCCCGCTCTACGGTCATTTTGTGCACAATTTAGGCTGGAAAAGGATCTGAAGGATGTTTTTTATTTAAAAATAAACTTGGCAATTTCATACAAAATAATCTGGATTTTCCACCCACAAGTATTATACAAACCTGATATATTTTCATCTAATTGTAAATATCGATTGAATTCGTTACAAATCACGTTTAAAATCCAGCATCCCGAAATGGTCCAGCACCAGAAAGCAATCAACTAGTGAATCCGAGCGCTGGTAAATATATTTCCCCATCCGCTACTTTGAGTTACGAGTGGTGGTCAGTTCGAATTTGAGTGAGTCTCATTCTGGGTCCATTTCCCCCACATCTCTAATCCACCCGTTAACATACCTGCAGGCGGGGGTGGAATTCGAACATCAAACCGTTCGACCGCGTCGAACTGACCACCCACGCGTTCAGTTTCGAGGATTAAAGGTTCGAAATGTCCTTTTCGCATGGCCGAAGAATTCGTCAAGTTGGCTGCATCACACCCTGGGGGGAAACAAGGGAAGTTTCTCTCGTGGCTTAGGAAGAGTGACTGGGTCCAAAGTATAGCCCTTGGTCAACACCTGCAGTTATGCTTAGCAGCACCCTGGGCTGAAGCAAATGGAATTCCTGCAGTATTCTGGGGGGGGGTCTTCCATTCCAGATTTAACTGGAACCGTAGCTTGAGATTTTGGAAACTCATTATTTATAACGGGGTTTTGTGCTGAAATAATAGTTAGAATTTGATAACAGTGCCAGGAATAGATAAATGTCAAGTCGGCACATAGGCAACTCTGGGTTGTAAGACAAGTAATGATGATGAAAATGGTAATAATTTGATTATTGGATATACAACATTAAATAGAATTCCGTTGGATTTTGGAATGGATGATAATATTTAAAAAAGTTATAATGATTGATTTAATAGTTTATGACGGATTTATCAATTAAGTGATTATTTATTATTTTACTAAAATAAACTGGTTATAAATTATATCACTCAAAATTCGTTTCATTATTAATCGTTCGGTATTTAATTATATCACTCAAATATTTATCCCTCATCAGAAGATTGTACACAATATCAAATGGAATTTATTTTTAATTTTGATGGCTGAGTGACTAGCGTCTGGCGTTTGGGGCCACAGGTTTCGAGTTTAGACCCGGCGGTGCCATGGTTGTTCGTAGTGGGTCGAAATTCACTTGAGTGACTCCTTAACGGATTATAATGTAACCGTAGCTCGAAATTCTCTTTGGCTTAGGAAATGTGACGAGGTCCAAAATATAGCACTTGGTCAACACCTGCAGTTATGCTTAGCACCACGGGATGGAGGTGCACCCTGGGGTGAAGCAAATTTAATTCCTGTTAGTATTCTGGGGAGCGGATTTAACTGTAACCGCAGCTTGAGATTTTGGAAACTTATTATTTATAACGGGGTTTGTGCTGAAATAATGGTTGGAATTTGATAGCAGTGCCAGGAATAGATAAATGTCAAGTCCGGCCATAGTCCACTCCGGGTTGTATGACATGATGATGAAAATGGTAATGATTTGATAATAGTTAAACTCTATTGGATATATATATATATATATACAATATCAAATAGAATTTTTTTAAGTTTTGAATACGTATGGTTAGAAATACAAGAAGTGATAATTAAAATACAAACAGTGACAATAATTAATTAACAGTTCATTACGGGTTTATCAATTAAGTGATTAGTTATTTTTACTGGAATAAACTAGTTCACACAAAATTCGTTGTGTTGATATTTAACCCTCAAATGAAGATTGTACTCAGTATCAAATATAATTTATTTTTAATTTTAAATAAAGGATTTTAATATCAGGAAAAGTAAAATTTAATTAAATCAATGAAATAATTAATAATAAATTATTTATTTATCAATTAACTAAACCACTCCAATATAAATAATAATTACTTATGTAAATTTAATAACGGTGCTAGGAATAGGTGAATGTCAAGTCATAGTCCACTCCGGGTTGTAGAACAAGTAATGGATGATTTGATACAGTAAACTCTATTGGATATATGTACAACATCAAATATAATTCATTTGGATTTTGGACACTTATGGTAATATTTAAAAAGTGATAATAATTGATTAACAGTTTATTACGGATTTATCAATTAAGAGATTTATTATTTTTACTAAAATTTACTAGTTATAAATTATATCAAACAAAATTCGTTGCGTTGATATTTATCAGTCAAAAGAAGATTGTACACAATATCAAATAGAATTTATTTTTAATTTTTCACATGTATTTTAATATACGGGCCTGATGGCCAAGTGACTAGCGCTCTGGCGGTCTGTGTCACAGGTTTTGGGTTCGAGTCCCGGCGGTGACATGGATGTTATGATTCGGTATCAACTTTAAGGCGTATAGGTCCCGGTCTAACATGACTGTAGAGGGTTGGGCGTAAGACTGACAACCCTACCCCGTAGAAAGAAAATGTCACGTGTTTCGGAATCTGTCAATAGGCAGACGGTCTTTACCCACCATTGGGCTGTTGTGCCCTATGATGATGATGATTTTAACATCAAACAATTGAAAATTTACTATCAATTAAGTAATTAAGAGCAAAAAAATTGTTTTTCAATTAATTAATTCACTCAATATATAAATAATAAATACTTATGTGCAACATCAAACAAAATTGCGTTAAATTGTATACTTTAAAGTCGGGCACGTTGAAAATTTAGATGCAACTTGAGACCTCAATTAATAATATATGATTATTTATAAATATAAATCAGCTAAACATTATTTCTGATTGGTTGGTTAGTCTTATTAATAATATTGACAAATTTATTGCATCCTATTTGCTCATTTAACATGAATTGATTTCTTTAACTATCCGTTAAGGCCTGATGGCCGAATAACCAGCGCTCTGGCGCTCGGTATCACAGGTTTCGGTTTCGCATCCCGGCGTTATCAGGGATGTTTGTGGTGGTTTGGAATCCATTTTAAGCCGTAGGTCCCAGTCTAATATGAAATAGCGTTAGAGCTCTAAATCTCTGGTAATCAATCATGCGATATGTTGGGTAATATTCATTCTCTGTGATTTCGTGTTGTTTTACAGACATTTGATTTGATATCTCTTAGAACTTCAAAAGATTGACGATAAGATATCGATGATTTATTGTTTAATATCTCTTGCATTTACTGCTCAGTATTTTTTCAAAATGAATAGAGGAAAAGACATTTTAATGATAATAGTATAAATGTAACGTAGGGTGAGCTCGAAAGCTCTGTCGATAAATCATGCAATTATAGTTTTAAATCTAATATTCAATCCGAATGGCTAAATTTATACTTGAATTTCTATAATGTAAATAAGGATACACACGTATTAATTATACTTCTGACAATGCATGTCTTCGATTTTAAAAAAAACGGAAACAAAGTTGCATTTGCGAGAAAATGATCTTTTAAAAAGTTAACACTGTCTTGTATTGTCAATTTAAATTTGTTCTGTAATATATATTTACTATAAATTTATGCATGGTGTAACATGAAAGTTACACGTCACAATCAAAATCGAATTGAAGTAATAAGTATTATATAATAAAAAATTTAAGTCAATTCCTGCTTTTTTTTTTTTTTCACTATATTGCAGAAAGTCCTTTATAAAGTTGTCCTTTATAATAAATTTTCCTCTTACATCTGGTGCCATCTAGTGGTAGATACATGCAACATAAATCTAAGAAAAACTAAAATTAATTAATTAAAGTTAATTAATGAATTAATATTTGAAAAACAATACAGTTTTTGTGTCAACATCAAGTGTCATCCACTACAAGTTGTATGTATATATTTGAACAAGAATGGATGAATAAAAAGTATTTTATGAACGATTGAAAATTTGAACAAGATATATATAGGGAGAGTGTAAACTGATAATATTGATTGGAAAAAAATTCCAGAAGTCGCGTAAGTCGTGGTGTTATTAAACTTATGGAAGAAATTTTAAATTGTATTTACATGACAATAAATTGTATTACTTCAACAGAATTGAATTAAAATCACAAGAAAATTTTAAACAAAAACATGTTTAAAAAAAACAAGTAATATAATTTTTTTTTTTAAAGTCAATTCCTACTTTTTTAAGTTGAAATTTTCCTCTTGCATCTGGCTCCATCTATTGGTAGATACACGCAACTTGAATCTGAAAAAAAAACTAAACTTAATTAATTACATTTAATGAATGAATTAATATTTGAAAAAAACTGCATTAACATCCAGTGTCATCCACTACAAGTTCAAAAAAAATGTTTTTGAACTTGAGTGGATGAATAAAAGTATTTTATGAACGATTGAAAATTTGAACAAGATATATATAGGAAGAGTGTGAACTAATAGTAGGAATTTAATAAATAAATATGGTACACGCTTAGTAATTATGCTTCTGACAATGCATCAATGCATATTTTAAATTTTAAAAAAAACATTTACAAAGATATTCAGTACAAAAATATTGTATGAATATTTTAAAATAAAACGTGCAGTGTCAATTAAAATTTTCTATAATGTATATTTTAAAAGTTTTAACACTACCTCGTGCTGTCAATTTAAATTTTTAAATAATGTACATTTACTGTAAATTTTATGTAGTTGAAATTTTGCTTACATCTTACACTATCTAAAAAAAGCTAAATTAATTAAATTTATTACTGAACAAGTAAAACTGTATAAATCAAAATTTAAAATAAATTCTTGCTTTTTTCACGATTGAAAATTTGCAGTAAGAACTAATAGTAGGAATTATAAATAAAGTTGAAAATTTCCTCTTACATCTGGTGCCACCTATTGGTAGACACATGCAACTTAAATCTAAAAAAAAAATAAAATTAATTAATTAAATTTAATTACTTAATTAATATTTGAAGAAAACTGTATTAACATCAGTGTCATCCACTACAAGTTAAAAAAAATGTATTTGAACTTGAGTGGATGAATAAAAAATATTTTAGGAACGATTGAAAATTTGAACAAGACATATATAGGGAGAGTGTGAACTAATAGAATAGAATTCGCTGTAGTAAAGCAATTGAAAACAAAAACAGAAAATCTTAACACTCATTTCAAATGAAATTTTCGATAAAAGAGTCACCGTAATCAAAATCGAAAAGTCTCATTTTTTTTTCCTTATTTCTTTTATCCAATCATTTTCGAAAACTTTTCGCAGAAGGAATATTATTTTCTAACAAAACAAGAAAAGATTAATTGTGCTGGAGAGCCAGTTGAAAATAAGTTATCTTCCTTTTTTTTTTTAGAATGGGATCGGCAGTTTCGAATAAATAACCCAAAGGGAAAAATTTACTTACGATGGCGCCATTTGAAAAATAGAGTTATGACAGAAAACCAATTTCGAACTCATAAATTGTAAAACCCATCATTTATAATATTCCCGGGCGCTCCACACTTTCAAAGAGGGATGAAAAGATTTGGGTTTCAAGTTTGTTAATTTGAATATAAAGGGGCATTTCGAAATATCGTTAACTGTTGTTTTTCAATAAACTTGTATGATACAGACTGTTTTAATTCGTAATTATGTACATATAGTTGTATTTTTCAAATGCCTGATACTTTAATCTAAGGTGTCGTCACTAAAGGGTAGATATCTAGCAGATCCTACGTTACTAGAGTGAATTATTGGTATAAGGGATCAGCTATTCTATACTCACCATGCGCCAGTACTATTTATAATCGTCAACTCTGATTGAATCTAAAGTTCTAATCCTCTTGTACATCATATCGGGCCCTACAGAAGACTCTCCGAACTGCAGATTTATCATGTCCATTTTCTGCAGAAGAAACATTCCGATCATCTTTACTTGCAACGTTTTTGTACCAAGATAGCAGACTTCCGACTACAGCAAATAATAATATATATATCGTAAGACAAAACAGATACCCCTAATACAAATAACAATAACTTATTGTAAGCATTGAACTCTATATTTTCAGATTTCGAGGCAGGAGAGAGTTTCTTTTTGCAAAAATCAGCCCTACGCTCAACCGTCATATTAGATTGAGACCTACGGTTTAAAGTGGATTCCAAACCACTACAAACATCCACCGCACCGCCAGGGGTTCAAACCCAAACTTATGGCACCAAGAGCCATAGGCTTAGACACTCAGCCATCAGATTTCCGAGAACTTCATTGCTTTATCACAAGAACAATATCTAAATGACAGATGCATTACAATTATGAATGGCCTAGTGTCTAGGGAACCAGGTTTCGGGTTCGAGTCCCAGAGATGACTTGGATGTTTGTAGGGGTTCGAATCCACTTTAAGCCGTAGGTCCCGGTCTTATATAACTGTAAAGAGTCACGGAGCTAAGTCGGACTTTATCTGCGGGTGCTCCATCACACAATGGAAGCTGCTCCCTTTTCTCTTTAACCATGAGTCCATACGGGTTCGTGGGCTTGGTATAGATGTCTACCAAGTGGTATAAGCACAGCAATTATACATTATAGGATTCAGAACATTTCACTGCATCTCATATACCATTTGTTGACTATTTCTGTTTATCCATATCTTCTGTGACTTTCATGCTTATAAACAGCGTATTAATTTTCGTAAGATAGTTATCACTTATCCTGTAGTGGCAAAATCATTTTGTTCAACAAATCTTATTGTTTGCTTCAATCTCTACAGAGAAGAATTTTTAAAAAAGAAAGAGTTATGTATTCCTAAATGCTGGGTTATATCATAATAAATATTATTAAATGAAAAATATCATAAATTAATCTAAAAAGGCAATATTTCAATGAGATAAAAAATTATTGCAATAATAATCTTTATTGCTGCAAAAATCTATTTTTATGATGAATTTCGTTTAATACCAAAGTTTATTTCATGTAGATTTACAATATTTACTTTTCAACTTATTTAAGGATGATGTTGCAAAAATGCAACATTACATAAATTATTTTTGTTTATTTTCTGTGACATTTTTTTGTATTGAGTTTTATAAAGATGTATCTCGGATTACGAGAAAAAAAATATTTATTCTTGCATCGTAATTTTATATAACGATGAATGGTTCTTTTAGACAATTTTGTCTCATAAAAATCGTATAAATGCATATAAATTCAAAAACTAATGCTTATAAATGCACACATTTATGCATATAGATACAAAAATTTGTGCTTATAAATATAAAAATTAATTAATACAAATCCAAAAACTTATAAATGCGAAAATTAATGAATATAAATCCAAAAACTAATATTTATAAATGCAAAAATTAATAACTATAAATGCAAAAATTAATACTTATAAATACTTATAAATAAAAATTAATGAATATAAATCCAAAAACTACTGCTTTATAAATGCTTATGAAAAAAATTGATGCTCATAAATGCAAAAAACTAATATAATGCAAAAATGTATACTTACAAATGCACAAATTAATGCTTATAATTCCAAAAATGAATAAATATAAATGCAAAAACTAATGCTCATAAATGCAAAAAATAATACTTATCATTGCAAAAATTAAATTTTATTCCTTCAATGTAAAAAGAGTTTGATCTTTAACAAATTAGTTGCATTAAGTTTGTAGATTTATAATCGAATTGAATTAATAGAATTATTATCTGCCCTTTTGTTACAAAAATAAACTCCATTGTATTCCCCAAGATGCACTTATTACCAACCAACATGTTTTCTCTTGGTTTATCTCTCCAATTTGATCATACCTTTATCTCAAAATTCTACAATCCCGAATTCGGAGATGAATTCCCTTACCTCAGTACGCACCATAGGGCATTTTCGGTTCTAAACAACTCGGAATTTAACGAAAAATATCTAATACCTCCCCAGGTAATCGTTTTGCTAACCCGCACAGCCTTTACTTCCACAAACGGGAGGTAATACTTTCCCACCAGGGACACAGCAAACCGACGCTCGGCTATCGTTCTGGTTGGGCGTTGCTGACGTTTCCTACAGATCCCATTTGTTTGTTGGAAATGCAACGATAACGCTGGAATGACGTTGCCCGGATCTCCTATCTTTTACCATCTATGCATTAGTTGGTGGATGTTTTAGTTGGAAGTGAATGTGCGTGATGTAGTTTAATTTGTGGAGAATTGTATTGTGGAATTGCTTTCCCTTGTAAGAGTTTTCTCTGTGTTTGATATATTTTAAACAATTTGAGATCAACTCGTGCCTGTTTTTTGTTATCATCATCAGAAACATCCTAGAAGATAGTGCTTTGGGTGTATTAGGCGAGAGTGAATGGTTTTAAACTTATTCTATACAAGATAGAAAGCTTCCGTGAATATGCTGAAAATGGACACAAATCTGAGGGATGAAATGATTTTGCGAAAAATGAGAAGAAGCGTGTACTCCCAGATGCACCTTTTTGGTGTGTTCATCCAAAAACACATGAAAATATCGTGAAGTGCAGCAAGTTGTATTTCGGATATTTGGATAATGTTGAATATGCTGCTTCTCTGTTGTTCTACTAGTGGGTGGCGAAGTTCAGAGTTCCTGTTATTTCCAAATATCGATGTAATGTAGCAGGTTCTTCTTGATGCACCTGCTGCCTGATAGCCAATTGGCTAGCGTTTTGATCTTTGGTACCACAGACTTCAGTTTGAATCCTGGCGGTAGCATGGATGTTTGTTATTAATTCGGAATCCACGTCAAACTGTAGGTCCTGTCTAATTAGCACACATTGGGCACAAATTGACCGTAGAGCGACAAACTAAACTAAACTAATTGATATTGAATCTGTTAGATATCTGCTTTCTAGAGGCGGGTGGCTTTGGTTCTCGGCATTTCTAAATAGCAATAGGAACCTCGTGTTTCGTATACTACAACACGAACAAGCTCTGACTGATTACAGCCTTCTGAAATGTCTTTTATGGGCAACTTCCTGTATTTATGTGTGGTGTGGGATAAAACCAGAAAAACTCGAATCAGACATTTGCTGCCTGATAGCCAATTGGCTAGCGCTCTGTACGTTGGTATCACAGACTTTAGGTTCGAATGGTATGGATGTTTGTATGTGGTTCGAAATCTACGTTAAAATATAGGTCCTTGGCCTAATTAGCCCAAAGTGTGCACAAAATAACAGTAGAGAGATAAATAAAAAAAAAAAATGCAAAAATTTATGCTTATAAATACAAAAATAAATGCAAAAAAAAAAATAATGCTTATAAATGCAAAAATTAAATTTTATTCCTTCAAATGTACCACAGTTTGATCTTTAACAAGTTAGCTACATTAAATTTGCCGATTTACAATCGAATATAATTAATAGAATTATTATCTGTCCTTTTGTTGCAAAAATAAACTTCATTGTATTCCCCAAGATGCACTTATTACCAACCAACATGTTTTCTCTTGGTTTATCTCTCCAATTTTATCATACCGAGATGAATTTCCTTACCTAGTACGCGCCATAGATATTTTCCGTTCTAAACAACTCGGAATGTAACGAAAATATCTAATACCTCCCCAGGTAATCGTTTTGCTAACCCGCACAGCCATTACTTACAAACGGGAGGTAATACTTTCCCCACCAGGGGACACAGCAGACCGACGCTCGGCTATCGTTCTGGTAGGGCGTTGCTGACGTTTCCTGCAGATCCCATTTGTTTGTTGTAAATGCAACGATAACGCTGGAATGACGTTGCCCTGGATCTCTATCTTTCCCATCTGTGCCTTTGTAGGGTGGATGTTTTAGTTGGAAGTGAATGTGCGTGATGTAGTTTAATTTGCGGGCAATTGTATTGTGGAATTGCTTTCCCTCGTAGAGTTCTCTGTGTTTAATACATTTTTAAACAATTTGAGATCAACTCTTGTCTTTTTTCTACTATCATCATCAGGAAGCATAGTAGGAAATAGTGCTTTGTGTTTACGAACCTAGGATCTAAAATTGGAATTCTGGCCGAATTGAAAGATTCGGTGAATATGCTGAAAATGGACGCGGTAAATCTGTGAGATGAAATGATAAAATGCCCCTTCGAAAAAAATGGATGAAGGTAGGAACTTCCAGATGCCGCTTTTAGGTTTGTTCGCTCAAAGCGTTGAATATGCTACTTCTCTAAAATGACGTTAAAAACATTTCCAAATGTGAATTACTGATGTAGCAAGTTCTTATTGGTGCATCTAGAATGGATGAATAAGATTAAAGTGCATGGATAAGTCAAAAGCGGATTCTGGTAGCGGATGGATAAGTCAAAGCGGATTCTAGTAGCGGATGGATAAGTCAAAGCGGATTCTAGTAGCGGATGGATAAGTCAAATCGCATTCTAATAGCGGATGGATAAGTCCAAAATCGCATTCTAATAGCGAATGGATAAAGTCAAAACGGATTCTAGTAGCGCATGGATAAGCTCAAAGTTCCTGGTATTCCAAAATGTGCGTAGAGTGTAAAGCAGGCTCTCACTTGGTGCTTCTTGGGTAACGTGAAAACATTTCAAAAATGTGGATGCAGTGTAGCAGACATTAGTTTTGTAGTTTGTAGATTTCATGCAATCGAATAGAATTAATAAATGAATAATTATCTACTGTTTTGCGCCACAAAAATAAAACTATATTATAAGTATTCCCCAAAGATACTCTTATTACCAACCAACATGTTTTCTCTTGGTTTATCTCTCCACTTTATCATACCTTAACACAAAAATTCTACAATCGCGAAACCAGCCTGAGATGAATTCCCTTACCCAGTACGCGCCATGGGACATTTTCCGTTCTAAACAACTCGGAATGTGAACGAAAAAATATCTACATACCTCCCCAGGTAATCGTTTTGCTAACCCGCACAGCTATTGCTCTCCACAAACAGGGAGGTAATACTCTACCACCAGGGACACAGCAGACCGACGCTCGGCTATCGTGTCTGGTAGGGCGTTGCTGACGTTTCCCTGCAGATCCCATTTGTTTGTTTGTAAATGCAACGATAACGCTGGACGACGTTGCGGATCTGCTATCTTTTCCCATCTGTGCCTTTGTATGGTAGATGTTTTAGTTGGAAGTGAGTGTGCGTGATGTAGTTTAATTTGTGGAGCAATTGTATTGTGGAATTGCTTTCCCTTGTAAAGAGTTCTCTGTGTTTAATACATTTTTAAAGAATTTGAGATTAACTCTTGTCTATTTTTCTACTATATCATCATCAGAAGCATAGTAGGAAATAGTGCGTTTGTGTTTACGAAACCCTAGGTTCTAAAATTGGAATTCTGGCCAAATTGAAAGATTCGGTGAATGTGCTGAAAAATGGACGCGGTAAATCTGTGAGATGAAATGATGAAATGCCCCTTCAAAAAAATGGGATGAAGGTATGAACTTCCAGATGCCGCTTTTTAGGTTTGTTCGCTCAAAAAATACGGTGTTAAAATGTGGTGAAGTGCAGCAAGTTGTATTTTGGGCCATCTGGATAACATTGAATATGTTACTTCTCTGTTGTTCTAGTAGACGGATGGCGAAGTTCAAAGATCCTGGTATTCCTAGAAGATAGCGCTTTGGGGTTTAGAAGCCGAGGTTATGAACTTGAAATTCTAGGCTTAATAGAAAAGCTTCGGTAAATATGCTGAAAATGGACACAAATATGAGGGATGAAATGCCCTTTCAAAAAAAATGGGGAAGAAGGTGTGAACTCCCAGACGTCACTTTTGGGAGTGTTCGTTCAAAAAATACAGTGTCGAAATAGGGCAGAAATGCAGCAAGTTGTATTTGGGCCATCTGGATAATGTTGAATATGTTACTTTCCTGTTGTTATAGTAACGGATGGCGAAGTTCTAAGATCCTGGTATTCCTGGGAGATAGCGCTTTGGGTTTAGAAGCCGAGGTTATGAACTTGAAATTCTAGGCTTAATAAAAAAGCTTCGGTAAATATGCTGAAAATGGACATAAATATGAGGGATGAAATGCCCTTTCAAAAAAACGGGAGAGAAGGTGTGAACTCCCAGACGTCACTTTTGGGAGAGTTCGTTCAAAAATACAGTGTCGAAATAGGGCGAAATGCAGCAAGTTGTATTTGGGCCATCTGGATAATGTTGAATATGCTACTTTTTCTGTTGTTATATAGTAACGGATGGCGAAGTTCTA
>BPLR01021024.1:0-24527 GCA_021605095.1 Caerostris extrusa
AAAATTTTCATTGCATTCTAATCTGCATTATATCTCTTCGTTAGAAATTTTTCTTCATCTTCATAACCAAGTAATGAAATTTAATTTAACGAAACTCTTTCTCAAATCCAGCCTTTATTTTTTATTTGTCTGAAATTCAGATAACAAATAAAATTTTATGATTAATTAATTAATTTAAAATTTACATGTGCAATATTATATATTAAAAGTGATTACAAATCCATCATATATATAACCTCATTAATATTCATTAGAGTATATTTCTGAATAAAAGAGCAACAAATTAATAAGAAAACCTTTTATATTACGCACTCTAAAATTTAAATCAGCGTATGTTTGTTACTATATACATTATATTTAACACCCGTTACCTTGTGAAATATGTTACATTAAAATTCCATTTAATTAATCACAAATTATTAATTTCCATACGCGTAGTTATCACCTTGTCCAATTCCATAAGATATATTACTCACTTTTGACGTTACCATATTAGTTAATTAATCAATCACTTTAAAATATTCTGTTATTTAATTAAAGTAACTTTTTCAATCACATTTCGGATACATTTATCCCGAGTACACATTTCCAACATAAATAAATTTCACTCAATCACCTGTACCGAAAGTTTCCATAAAACAAACAAACATTTTTTTTTCAAAAGGAAAAATCTCAGCGTTTACTTCATCCGATTTTTTTTCATCCGGCAATCAGAGGATCAAGTCGAACTACGAGCTCCGAAGTACTGCGTGTTTTCCAAAGATAGCAAAAATATTTTAGAATCCCGAGGCTTGTGTTTGTGCTTTTTTAGTCTCGCAAAAGGATTACGTTCTTGGCATTGCAGACTTCTCTCGCATTCTGTTTCGCAAGAATTTGATTTATGGAACACGGCCTAAAAGTAGGCCAGTTTTAGCCGATTTTCCAGAACTAAACAACAATTGTTTTTGAGGAGAAGGCAAAAAAATTTTTTGTTTATATCCCGTCTATCTCACTAGATTTGGCAGCATGTTATTTGAAGGTGGATTCCGCGTGGGAGTGGATGAGAAATTACTTATACTACTGTGCCCAAAAAGTAAGACCAATTATTATTTTTTTTTTTGAAAACTCTTTATTTATTCTTCTAAATTTATTTTATTGTCTTCAAAGCAATCTCCTCACACACAATACACGTATGCCAACATTTATATAATAAACGGAATATGCTGCAAAACTGAAAAGTTAGTGCAGTCAACAAGATTTCGAAGGAATTAACATTTACATTTACACATATTCTATTTTTACTTTATTAATTTTCTTAACATTACTTAAAAAGAAAAGAAAAATTCTAAAGGAGGTGGAAAAAGTCTGATCTTCCCCCATATGCCGCAGTGCTTTACCCAGCTTAATGAACAAAACCTCTTTACATTCCTTTCAATAACAAGCGATGAGACGTTCTGATACATCTCTAACGACGTTATACCTCCGTAACAAAAGTAGAGTAATTAACTGCGCCTTTTAAGTCTGACTTAATTTAGGTAAATTAACAAAGTCAAGCCCGTGCTGCAAAAGGAACCGCATTTTTGGTAAAAAGAATCTCTGGACTTATTACAAGATGAGAAACTTGCTTCTGCAGTTTCCGATGCAAAAGAAGAGAGAGGTTCTCATCTACTTATTAATTCTCTCTCGTGAAATACAGGGTTTTCTTTCAAGCTGGAGCTCTGCTTATAAAAACGCCCACCATTTTTTTTTTTTCCGCTCGTCCATAAGCGTAATGAAAAAGCATCGTTAATTAAAAACTCCAGATTTTAGCCATTTGTTTTCTTGCTCTTTCTCTTTTACGAACTTGGAGCAAGCAACAATTAATTATTCACGGCATCTTTCCGGTTTTGTTTTGGGAAAACGCCATTAGTTTTCTATCTCAGGAAAATGTGTAAATCATGTTCTTTCAGCAAGTGGGAATTTGCAATCTTGGATCAAAAGAAATAAATACAATATTTTATAGATGGACGTCTTTCGTAAATACATTTTGGTACAGTACTACTGTGCCCAAAAAGTAAGATCAATTATTTTTTTTCTCAAAAACTCTTTATTTATTCTTCCAAATTTATTTCATAGAATTGAAAGTAAGCACCTCCGGACACTTATGCCAAATTTTTCCAATTCTCAGCGCATACTAAAAAGTCATCGGCAGGAATGGTCTTCAAACCGCACGCCGATTCACGTTGAATCTCTTCAATCGACTCAAAACGGTGTCCCCGGAGTGGTTTTTTTTGAGTTTAGGGAATAGCCAGAAGTCGGAAGGTGTGAATACGGTAGTTGTAGAACTGTATGGATTTCATTTTTGGCGAAAAAGTCACGAAGAATTAATTATGCAGTCTGAGCTGGCGTATTCAGTGTTTTCGATACCGATTGAGATTTGACGCGTTTCAGGACCAAAATGGAATTGACCGATCCTTTTGAAATTCAACATCACCAGCATGGTCTATAATTGTAAATCGACGGTTCGCAGGCACCAAATCTTTAATGTTTTGACGTGAGCTTCGTGGGTTGTGGGTCAACCCGAGGGTTCTTCGTCTTTAACGCGATCTCTACCTTCTTTGAACTGTTTATACCACTTCTAAACATTTCTTTCCGATATAGGAATGCTCACCGAATGCCTTCTGCAACTTTCTATACGTTTCCGCAAACACATTCCGGAAGATTTGGAAGCATATTATATGAAGGTGGATTTCGCGTTTGAGTGGATGAAAAATTACTTATAAAAGCATAAAAAGGAGATAGATATTCAGTCATTAAAAAAAAAGAATTGATGTCAATTAAGACAAAGTGTTTAACCATATTTTTTGATGAGTTTTTTTCCATAAGATATGCAAATTCAATAGTTCCCACAGAAACTCATCCCAGTTGAAAATAATCCTTCTACAAATCGGTGACCATAGGATTCAGGTTCGAATCCCTGCCGGTAGTGTGGTTGTTTTTGAGTGGTTCATAATCCACGTTAAACTGTAGGTCACTGTCTAGTTAGCCTGAAGTGTTCCGAAAAATGGCAGTGACAAACCAAGCTAGACAAATCACAGATGTATAAAAAAAAAATATTAAAAATCATGTTTACTTGTTAAAATTTACTTAGTATACTTTTAAAAATATTTTTTTTTAGTAATCTTACCTTAAAGAAATTAATTATGTTATTAATTTTGTAAAAAGCTTAAGCAATTTTAATAATGATTAAAATATTTATTACATTTAAACGGGTAATATATCTCCGTTAAAACATTTTCTTCTTTTTTCATAAACAAGTAACGAAATTTAATTTCACTATATATTTCTCAAAACCAGTAGTTATTTTCATTTGTTTGAAATTCCTCCAGCTATCAGCAAAATTTTATGATTAATTAATTAATTTAACTTTTTCATAAACGTAATATTATGCATTGAAAGTGATTACAAAACCCATCATATATATAACCAACCACATTAATATTAGTTAAAACTAAATATTTATGAAAAAAAGAGTAGCAAAATGATGAAAACTTTCTATATTACACCCTCTAAAAATTTTAAAACGTTAGCAAATATCTCTTACTATATACATTATATTTAGAAATTCGTTACCTTGTGAAATATGTTACATTAAAATTCCATCTAATTAATGAGAAATTATTAATTTCCATATTATCACTTAATTATTAATACGCCTATTTATCACTTTAATCCATTATTTAAGATATATTACTCACTTTTGACGTAACCATATTAGCTAAGAAATTAATGAATCACTTTAATGACTTAAAATAATCTGGAATTTAATTAAAGTAACTTTTTCAATCACATATAGTATCCGTATGTTTATCTTCAAGTACGCATTTCCAACACAAATATCAACAAACAGAAAAATTCACTAAATTACTTCTACCGAAAGTTTCCATAAAACAAAAAAATTTTTTTTTTCAAAAGGAAAAATCACAACTTTTACTTCATCCGGTTTTTTTTTTCATCCATAGGAAATCACAGGATCAAGTCGAACTGCAAGCTCCGAACTGCTGCGTGTTTTCCAAAGATAGCAAATATTTCAGAATCCTGAGGCTTGTGTTTGTGATTTTTAAGTCTCGCCAAAGGATTACGTTCTTGGCATCGCCTTCTCTTGCATTTCTTCTTCCCAAGAATTTGATTTATGGAACCCGCCTAAAGTAGGCCAGTTTTAGACGATTCCGTTGAACTAAACCACAATTGTTTTTTGAGTAGAAAAACAAACATTTTCATTTGTTTATATCCCCTGTCTATCTCACGAGACTTGGAAGCATGTTATTTGAAGGTGGATTCAGCATGGGAGTGGATGAGGAATTACTTATACTACTGTGCCCAAAAAGTAAGACCCATTATTATTTTTTCAAAAACTTTTTATTTATTCGGGCAAATTTACACTCATGTCCATAAATTAAGGATAACAAAGTTCAGGCAAAGAAAGAGACAGAAGCAAAAACAAATTTGACTTATTTGTAAAGTCTATTTATTAAACAGAAGGTAAAGAGCAAAAAGATGCTATATGTTTGATATAATAAAATTTTGCGATTTTTACTCCCTGGAGCAAATTTTAAAAAAGAACCTATTCAAAAAACAGTATAACATGGTTAGTAGGATGGTTAATATGGAGTATGTCTCCCGGACGATGCAATACATGCCTTACAACGCCTAGGCATGCTGAGTATCAAATTATCAATCTGATCTTGGGGGATATTACTCCAATCATCGCCAATGCCCTCCGAAGTTCCGGTTGACAGGTGGGAGGGGGTTGACGAGCTGCAATTCGTCGGCCAAGCATATCCCACACATGCTCTATTGGATTCAAGTCCGTGAGTATGCTTTTGCCAATCCATACGGGTGATTTCCTCCAATTGAAGGCATTTGTCTACGATGTTTGCACGGGAGGACGGGCGTTGTCATTCATAAACAGAAATTCAGCACCCATGGCGCCCCGAAACAAACGTACATGTTGTTCAGAATGACATTCGATAGATGTGGCCTGTCATCGTTACACTCTGAACATGCAGGTCTGTTCTGGAACCAAGAATAATTCCTCCCCAAACGAGCCATCCTGCACCACCGTAACGGTGTCGTTCAATGGTGTTCACTTGGTGGTAACGGGTACCTAACGCTCTCCATATGAAAGTCCGGCGAGAATCAGACTGCAAACTAAACCTGGACTTGTCGGAAAACATCACACAAGACCACTGTTGCGGTGTCCCAATGCATGCTCTCTACTCCAGGTTAATCGCAGGCGACAGTGAGTTGCGGTAAGTGGAACACATCTGACAGGCCTACGAGCATACAGACCAATGTGCCCTAAGCGTCTGTACACGGTCTGCCTTGAAACTGTCGTACCGATAGCTGAAGAGAGCTGAAGAGACAAGTCTGATGCCATGCTCCGTCTGTTTCTTTTGGCAGTATCTGCTAAATACCGGTCCTCATTCGGCGTTTAACTCGGGGCGACCTGTGCTGTAACATCTACTCACATTACCATCATCTTGGAATCGTTGACAAAGCCTGAGATGACACTATGGGCGATTCCAAGTTCCTCGGATACTTCCAGCTGGGTACGTCCACATTCCAGTCGTCCGATAATTCTACCACGTAAAAATCATCCAAAATGCTTCCTTTGTGCCATAACTATGCGGTTATTGCACTGAAAGGCTTTTAAAGCGCTTGTGAACAATTTTACTTCTTTGCCACCATTCCTTATATACCCCTCTCTTACACCTCGTCATTGTGACGTACTATCCGCAATATCTGGTGGTTTCTGTAATTTGCATATTCTTCTTCAAGATGTGTGTGATAATTCTACAGGTGAAACTTTATTTTAAAGTTCAATTTCCTGTGTGATTCTGAATTATCCTTAATTTATGGACATGAGTGTATATGATCGCCTTCACAGTAATCATCTCCGGTCACAATGCACTAATTCCAACTTTTTTTTTCCAATCCTCAATGCTTTTCATAAGTAGATGAATTTATATTTCTATAACAAACGGGCTATTCCGCAAACTGAATAGTTATTGCACTCAACAAAATTTTGAATGAATTAGAATTCACCTTACATGTATTCTATTTTTACTTTATTAAATTTCACTATTATTTTTGCTATTACTATTATTACTATTATTTTTTTAAAAAAAGATTACTTAAAAAAAAAAAAAAAAAACATATTCAAAGAAGATGGTCTGATCATCTCTCTGCTATGCCGCAGCGCTTTACCCTAACTTAATGAACAAAAACCTCTTTACATTCCTTTCACAATAACAAGCAATGGGACGTTCAGATACAGCTCTAACAACGTTATACTCGCGTAACAAAAGTAGAGTAAATTAACAGCGCCTTTTAATTCTCTGACTTAATTTAAGTAAATTAACAAATCAAGCCCCTGTAGCTGCAAAGGGAACCGCATTTTGTGAAAGACTCCTCTCGACTTATTACAGTATGCGAAACATGCCCGCAGTTTCATATGCAAAAGAAGAAGAGAGGTTCTCATCCACTTATTAATTCTCTCTCATGAGATGTAGTAGGGTTTTCTTTCATGCTGGAGCTCTGCATATAAAAACGCTCACCATTATTTTCCCTCGACCATAAGCGTATTGAAAAGCATCGTTAATTAAAAACTCCAGGTTTTTGCCTTTTTTTTTCTATCTCCTCTTTTTTTACGAACTCAGAGCAAGCAGCAATTAATTATTCACGGCATCTTTTCCGGTTTTGTTTGGAAAACGCCATTAGTTTATATCTCAGCGAAATGTGTAAATGATGTTCTTTCAGCAAAGCTGGAATTTGTAGTCTTGGATCAAGAAGAACGAATACGATATTTTATAGATGGACGAGTTTAGTAAATACATTTTGATATGGCATTTTTTTTTTTATCTGAAATGAATTAAAACTAATAGCATCTGTTTTGTATCTTGTTGATACCCCATAATTAAGAGGGCTGTTTGTAAATAGGTGCCATTTTGATATAAAAACAAACAAGAGCAATTTTACTAACAAATTTATACCATTCAGTTGTTGTTGTTGTGACTAATCTTCATTGGGTTTCAGAGCTGGATGGCCACCTCATATGTAGACTAGTCATGGATGGAGGAAAAGGGCCAGTTTCTGTTGTGATGGAGCAATCGTGGGTAGGAGTCGGACTTGGCTCCGTGTCGCTGAAGAAAAAGAGGTCAGTGCCTTCCTGGAGTTCTTTTTAGGGGACACCATCTACGTATTGTATGGGAGAAAACCCAGAAATCTTTCACCATTTAAACTGACTAACGATGCTAGAGCTGAACATCCTAAACAGCATCTAGACTCCTCGTTTTTTGAAACAGTGCTTGATTTTATTTATAATAAATTGTTTTGAAGAAATCGAAAGTAAAGGCTTTGATTCATTTTTGTAAAGTTTAATCTTATTTATGGTTGCAGATAATAACAATGAAATATATTATTGCAAACAATTGTTTACTTATTTTATTTGGGTTTTTATTACTATTGGCATAAAAATAAAAATATTTGATAAAAAAAATAAAGATATTAGTATAACATTAAAAATATTGGAATAAAAATTTTATTTATAATGAATTTTTTTTTCATAAAACAGCAAAGAAGGTGGAGAATATCTTTATATGCTTCAGGTTTTACCCCAACTTAATGAACAAAAACCTTTTACATTCATTTCACAATAACAAAGCGATGAGACGTTCAGATACAGCTCTAAAGACGTTATACCCCCGTAACAAAAGTAGAGTAATTAACAGCGCCTTTTAATTCTCTGACTTAATTTAGGTAAAAACAAGTCGAGCCCGTGCTGCAAAAGGAACCGCATTTTTGTAAAAAGAATCTCTCGACTTATTACAGGATGAGAAACGTGCTCCTGAAGTTTCCGATGCAAAAGAAGAGAGAGGTTCTCATCACTTATTAATTCTCTTTCGTGAGATATAGTAGGGTTTTCTTTCAAACTTTAGCTCTGCATAGGAAAAAGTTCACCATTTCTTTTTCTCTCTCCATCGTAAGCGTAATGAAAAAGCATCGTTAATTAAAAACTCCAGGTTTTAGCCATTTTTTTTTCCTTCTATCTCTCTCTTTTACGAACTCAGAATAAGCAGCAATTAATTATTCATGGCATCTTTCCGGGTTTGTTTGGGAAAACGCCATTAGTTTATACCCCAGTGAAATGTGTAAATCGTGTTCTTTTAACAAGCTGGAATGTGTAATCTTGGATCAGAAGAACGCGTATGGTATTTTATAGGTTTAAGAGTTCGGTAAATACAATTTGGTATGGTATTCTTGTTATCCGAAATGAATTAAACTAATAGTAGATGTTCTGTATCTTGTTCCTACCCCATATTTACCAGGAATGTTTTTAAGTAATTACTATTTTCATATAAAAGCAAATAAGATCAATTTTACTAACAAGCTATACCATACAGTAGTTGTTGTTGTAACTAATCTGGGCACCTCATGAAGGAAAGGCGGCAGTTTCTGTTGTGATGGAGCACCTGCAGGTCTGACTTTGGGAGTCGCTGAAGAAGGAGTGCAAAGTTTCACCTTCCTGAAGGTCTTTTAGGAGAACCACCGTACGTATTGTACGGGAGAATACCCAGAAAACTTCCACATGGTAGTCCGACTAACGATGCAAGGAGCTAAAAGTTCGAAACGCCATCGAGGCTTGCTCGTTTGTTTGAAACTTGTTTGATTTTATTTATAACAAATTGTTTTTGACGAAATCGAAAGTACAGACATTGATTTATTTTTGTAAAGTTTAATCTTATTGATGGTTACATATAATAACAATAAAAATATAACATTGCATAAAAAGTTTTTACTTATAATTATTTGGCTTTTGAATAATAATGGCATGAAAATAAAGATATTTGAATAATAATTTTATTTATAATGAATTTTTTTTTCATACACAGAGGAATTTAATTTCTGTAACAAATGGAGCATGAAACAAAACTTAAAAAAAAATATTCCACTCTGCAAAGTTTTGTAGGATTTAGCATTTACCTTTAATTACATTCTATTTTTTTTGCTTTTACTGAATTTCTGAAGTCTTATTTAAAAAAAAAACATTCAAAGAAGGTGGAAAATATCTTTATATGCTGCAGCGCTTTAACTAACTTAATGAACAAAAACTTTTTACATTCATTTCACAATAACAAGCGATGAGACGTTCAGATACAGCTCTAAAGACGTTATACCCGCGTAACAAAAGTAGAGTAATTAACAGCGCCTTTTAAGTCTCTGACTTGATTTAGGTAAATTAACAAGTCAAGCCAGTGCTGCAAAAAGGAACTGCATTTTTTGGCAAAAGAATCTCGCGACTTATTACAGAATGAGAAACATGCTCTTGCAATTTCCGATGCAAAGAAGAGATAGATTCTCATCTACTTATTAATTGTCTCTCATGGGATATAGAAGGGTTTTCTTTCAAGCTGGAGCTCTGCGTATAAAAACGCCCACAATTTTTTTCGCTGGACCATAAGCGTAATGAAATAGCATCGTTAATTAAAAACTTCAGGTTTCTGCTCTTTGGTTTCAGGTCTCTTTTACGAACTCAGAGCAAAAGCAACAATTAATTATTCACGGCGTTTTTCGGTTTGTTTGGGAAAACGCCATTAGCTTGTATCTCAGCGAAATGGCAAAATCACGTTCTTTCAGCAAGCTGGAATTTGTAATCTTGGATCAGAAGAACGAATACGATATTTTATAGATGGAAGAGTTTGGTAAATATATTTTGGTATTGAATTCTTGTTCCCCTGAAATGAATTAAACCAATAGTAACGGTTTTGTATCTTGTTGATTCACCATATTTACGAGGAATATTTTTAAGTAAAAACAACAAGAGCAATTTTAGTAACAAGCTTATACCATAGAGTAGTAATAAAATAGAGCACTCATTGGAGTTGCGGTTTTTTGGCCAAACAAGCATTTAACGTGACCTTTACATATGCAGCAATGTCTTTTCGATTGTAGTCTATTACTACTCTATACTGCTAGCGCGAATGGAAAAAAAAAAATATATTATTATGCAACCCCTTTCAAAAGAGTTGGGTTAAATTTTCGGTTTTTTTTAGTTGCAAATAATTGTAAATTTGATTTTTTCTAAATAATTTTCTAATAAACTTGCCTGTGTAATATCCACATATCTAAGGGTCAAAAATTATCCAGTAAAAAGGTTTATAAACTCAGTTTAATTCAGTTACTTTGTTTATAACAAATTGTTTTGAATAAAGTGAATGTTATTTTCTTCTTTAGTGGAGCAAAAGGCCCCATCGTGTTCCAAGGCCGTCTGCCAAATGACAAATTTCGAAATATAGGAATTTTTAACTGTTTCTAAGCCCAACTCCATGGTTTGTCACTCTATTGTCATATTAGACAGAGATCTACAATTTAAAATGGATTTCGAACTACTACAAGCAACCATGGCACTCGGAACTCGAACCAGAAATCTGTGAAATTACAAAGTGCTAGTCGCTCGGCCATCGGTCCCTGTTACAAACGGTACATTGACGATTTTTTTACAAAGTATGGTAATAGTGGCGGAGTAATGATAATAATGGGTCTTAAATTAATTCTTCTTACTGGGTAAATATTTTTGGCCCAACTCTCTACAGACTTTGTTGAACAGAGACCTACGATTTAAAGTGGATTCTAACAATTACTAATATCCATGGTACCGCCGGGAATGAACTGGAACACTGTGTCAATCACACCGCAACGCTAATCACACCGCCATCAGGCCCATTCCAAGGATTTTACGGCAGTTATATCTTATTTGAGATAACAGATGATACTGGTTAAAAACATAATATTGAAATAAAGAAAATTTTATTTATAATTATTTGTTTTGATCAATTATTCGATCGGTATATAGTGTGAAGAATTTAAACTAATATTGAAGAATTTAAACATTTTGTGCGAACTCATATTGATGATAAAAATATTGGCATAAAATAATATTTATAATGAATAATGTTTCAATTGTTTTCAGATGAATTTCATTTCTATGACAACGGAGAATGAACAAAATTGAAAAATTATTTGCATTACGCAAATTTCTTAAAGAATTAGCATTTACAGGAAGGTGTAAAATATCTGATCTGCTCTCACATGCCGCAGCACTTTACCCCAACAATGAACAAAAACCGCTTTACATTCCTTTCACAATAACAAGCGATGAGACGTCCCAGATACAGCTCTAACGACGTTACAGCCCCGTAACAAAGTAGAGTAATTAACAGCCCCTTTTAAGTCTCTTCCTGACTTAATTTAGGTAAATTAACAAGTCAAGCCCGTGCTACAAAAAGGAACCGCATTTTTGGTAAAAGAATCTCTCGACTTATTACAGGATGAGAAACATGCTCCTGCAATTTCCGATGCAAAAGAAGAGAGAGGTTCTCTTCTACTTATTAATTCTCTCTCATGAGATATAGAGTTTCCTTTCAAGCTGGAGTTCTGCATAAAAAGCGCCCATCATTTTTTTTTCGCTCCACCATAAGCGTAATGAAAAAGCGTCGTTAATTAAAAACTCAGGTTTTAGCTTTTTTCCCCACTCTTTTACGAACTTGGAGCAAGGCAGCAAGTAATTATTCGAGCATCATTCCGGTTTTGTTTGGGAAAACGCCATTAGTTTGTATCCCAGCGAAATGTGTAAATCGTGTTCTTTCAGCAAAGCTGGAATTTTAATCTTGGATCAGAAGAACGAATACGATATTTTATAGATAGAAGAGTTTGTTAAATACATATTGGTACGGTATTCTTGTTATCTGATAGCAATTAAACTAATAATTGCTGTATGTATCTTGTTGATATTCCATATTTAAGAGGAAATGTTTTTAAATTTTGATATAAAAAAACAAGGGACAATTTACTAACAAGTTTATACCATAGAATAAAAATGTTATAGTTGTGATTAATCCTCTGGGTCCTGCAAGGGAAAAACTGCACCCTTTCCCTCCATCCACTACCCATGGATGGAGGGAGAGGGTGCAGCTTCTGTTGTGATGGAGCATCCGTAGTTAGAAGTCTAACTTGACTCCGAGTCCTTTGAAGAAGAAGGGCAGTGTCTTCCAGGAGGAATTTTAGGGGGTAGGGGCTATTCCGCATTTGCTTATAGTATGCAAAATACCTGAAAATCTCACACCACGTCGTTTGACTAACGAGAGAAGATGCTGAACATCCCAACGATATTGAGTATTCTCGATTTTTGAAACAGTGTCTACAGCAAAGCCCCAGCGGATGGAACCTCCGCCTTCATGCTCCCCCAGAGGCGCACATTGCCACTGAGCCACGAGTCGAGCTGTTTTTTTAATCGAATAAATCAAAACGTATACATATGTGAAGAATTTAAACTATTATTGAAGACTTTATGCATTTTATGCCAACTGATTTTGATGGTAAAAAGATTGGCATTAAAAGATTTATAATGAATTGTTTTCATGGGGGAGAGGATTTTCATTTCTATAACAACGGAGCATGAAGCAAAACTGAAATTTATTGCACTCAGCCCAATTTTGAAGAAATTAGGATTTATACATATTTTTTTATAATATTTTATTATATCTTTAAATATATTCTATTTTTACTTTATAGAATTTTTGAAGAAGATTCAAAAAAAAAAAAAAAAAAAAAAAAAACGTTCAAAGAAGGTGGGAAAAAGTCTGATCTTCCCTCATATGCAGCAGCGTCTTACCCCAACTTAATGAACAAAAACCTCTTTACATTCCTTTCACAATAACAAGCGACGAGACGTTCAGATACATCTCTAACGACGTTATACTCCCGTAACAAAAGTAGAGTAATTAACAGCGCCTTTTAAGTCTCTGACTTAATTTGGTAAAATTAACAAGTCAAGCCAGTGCTGCAAAAGGAATCGCATTTTTGTAAAAGAATTTCTCGACTTATTACAGGATAAGAAACATGCTCCTACAGTTTCCGATGCAAAAGGAGAGAGAGGTTCTCATCTACTTATTAATCATCTCATGAGATATAGATTTTTCCTTTCAAGCTGTAGTTCTGCATAGAAAAAAAGCGCCCACCATTTTTTTCCTCTCCACCATAAGCGTAATGAAAAAGCGTCGTTAATTAAAAACTCCAGGTTTTAGCACTTTTTTTTTCCCACTCTTTTTACGAACTTGGAGCAAGGCAGCAATTAATTATTCACGACATCTTTCCGGTTTTGTTTGGGAAAACGCCATTAGCTTGTAACCCAACGAAATGTGTAAATCATGTGCTTTCAGCAAGCTGGAATGTGTAATCTCGGATAAGAAGAACGAATACGATATTTTATAGATGGAAGAGTTTGGTAAATGCATTCTGTATGGTATTCCTGTTGTCTGAAATTAATTAAACTAACAGTAGCTGTTTGTATCTTGTTGATACTCCATATTTACGAGGGATGATTTTAAGTAAGTTCTATATTGACATAAAAACAACAAGAGCAATTTTATTAACAAGCTTATACCATAGAGTAGTAATGCAATAGAGCACTCATTGGAGTTGCGAGTTTGGCCAAACAAGCATTTAACCATTTTGATATAAAAACAAACAAGAACATTTTTACTAACAAGTTTACATCATAGAGTCATCAAGTTTACATCATGACAAATCCTCAGTGTCCTGCAGTGCGGGATGGACACCCCTTGAGTAGACTACTCATGGATGTCGGAAAAAGAGTGAACTGGCTGTTATGCAGCAGCCATAGGTAAAGTCTGACTTGGCTCCAAGTCGCTGAAGAAGGAGGGCAGCGTGAGGACTTTTTGGGGCAGAACCGCATTTGCTTATAGTATGGAAAATACCCGGAAAACTCCCACTAGGTAGTGCGACGAATGAGGCACGAGCTGAACATCAAAAATTGCCAACTAGGATCCTCGTTATTTTTGAAACATTGTCTACAACAAAGACGCCAGCATATTGAGCATTGAGTTGGGCCCATAGAGTAGTAATGTAATAGAACGCGTATTGTTGTTGCTAGTTTACGCCAAACATAAATCTCGCTTGATCATACCCTACACGTGACTTTGAATTTGCAGTTTAGCATATGTGATAATAGATTGCCGGTTTTGGCTATCAGAAATGTATATTGTTGGCGAAAATGTAAAAGAAGGTTTACTACCATACAATAATTTTCAATAGAAAGACTTTTTGGGTTCACTTTCTAGCTGAAAATAAATTTCTAAATAATTGTTCTTTATATTATATATCAATAAGCTAATTTAGTGTTAATGTTCGACATATCTTAATATTTGTAAAGGAACATTGGAAATAACTCTTTTGAGCAAATTTTTTCTAATTATTTTTAAGATTAATAGCTGCAATCAAGGCAACTCCAACTGTTGAGAAAACACCAACCATATCAAAGAAAGAATTGCCATAATTTAGTTTTAATATTCGGCATATCTCCGTATTTGTAAATTAATTTTGGAAATACTCTTTTGCTCAAACATTTTCTAATTATTTTCGGTAAATAGCTGCTATCCAAGCCAATCTGCTATAACATGAAAAAAAGTAAACTCCATATCACATTTTTAAAACTTCGAAAAAAAAACATTTAAACTTTCGAAAATAATAAGTAATTTTTTTACATTTTAGAATAAACTTGATTAAAATAATATAACATCTATAATTATTAAAATTCGAATCGAAAAGCATTATTTTTTAATATAGTAATTTGTAATATTAAGGCAATTGACATTCGAAATATAATTATAGTACACAATGAAAATAATCCCCAATCCACAGAAAAAATGTGAACACATGCACACATGTATAAGATTGTACTAAATGTATCTTGTTGTTTATCACATTTATTCAATTATACTTTTGCTGTTTTCTATATTTTACAAAATACATTAAACTTTATCTTTAACGTTTTTTTTTTTTTTTTTTTTTTTGCAAAGTTTAGAAGGAGAAACAGAAATAAATTTTTCCATGCTTCTGTATGGTACTGTTTTTTTTTTTTTTTTTTTTTTTTTTTTTTTTTTTTTTTAATATTTCATCATACACCGATACCATATCACGATAATAGTTAATGCTTTTAAGATATTTTGATAAATAATCCCTCAAATGCATTAAAACTAAGAAAAAAAGTCGAGTTGTATTTATGCTTTAAGTGTTATATATTGTTTTACAGATCTGTGGATATATTTTTCTGTTTTGTATTTAATACATTTTTTCGTTTTATAATTTAGTCCAATATATATCTATAAATACAATTGTGTTTATACTTCTCGTAAAATTAAATTCTAGACATTTTAAATAATTTACTATTATGTATCGGTAACTTAAATTAATGTTCAACATAAAAATCACATTTTCTTTTTAACTAAACAGTAACAGATTTTAAAAGTTTTCATTCTTTTAAACAATGTCATTCTTTTCACGTTATATCTCTTTTGAGGAATTGTGCTTTTTTGAAAAAGAATAATTCTCATAATTCAGTTTTAATGCTTGGCGTATCAGATTATTTGTAAATGAATTTTGAAAATACTCTTTTCCGCGAACATTTTCTAATTACTTTCAGTGATTAATCGCCACAGTGCAAACTTCCATCTGATAAAACTCGAAAGCAAAGAAAACTCTTTATCAGATTTTATTTTTTAATTAAACTCGAATTTAATTAAATGCGCGAACGATTTATTACTTCACCAGGAAAACGAATTAATAAAAAAAATATCTATGCATTAAATAAAGGTTACGTAGCAAAAGTCTAACACGAAACTTTGGCGTAGTTTTATATCGAAAAAGTTTTAACCTAATCTTTCTATTAGTAATATTTCATATTTGATATAAAAACGATTGCCCAGAAAAATGAATGGCTTATTATTTTTAGATTAGTTCTGGTTCTTCTGGCCTGCATTTGACAGCGTCTATAATTCAAACGACCTTATTTATGGAACGTTATTTTGATACTATGTTCAAAGCGTTTTATTAACAATATATCACAAACTGAATATATTATATTAATATTTGAAGTCTAAAAATTATAGCTTTCTAAATTTATATTATTTATATTAATTTTTAAAAGAAACCCAGCAAAAATCAATTTAGTTTTAATATCCAGAATATCTCAATATTTGAAAAAAAAGAGATTTAGAAATATTCTTTGACGCACTAATTATTTTTTGGAAATACAATACATAATTACAATCCATAATAATTAAAATTAATATTATAAATATAATAGCCTTTATAGTACAATATTAAGTAAGCTTAATTTATTTTGTAACTTATTATTAACAAAAATATATATCTTGCAAGAAATATATACAAATATAACGCTTTGTTCATTTAGATAGGATACATCTGCCCAAAGCATTTTCTAACTTAATGGGAAAAAAAGTACATTGAGAAAAGTACTTATGAATCCTAATTAACTACAACTAAAAACATTAAGAATGCTTTAGTTTGCTACAAAGTAGAAAACAATAAGAAAATTATTTTTTCTTGTTTAAATGTTTACTTTATTGTGATGTGATGCTTTTATTTTCTTGCTTAATCTTTAACGATTTCGGAAAGTTTAAAAATTTACAAGTTATGTCATTTATTTTCTAATTTAAAATATCTACTGGAAAGTGGGCCATGGTATGTGCATCCCTTATTTAGGGTGTTGATACATGTCAATTTTCATGATGATAAGAACGTCGATACAGCATCGATTAGAGATATTAGTTGATGCCTGCAGATATAGATTAGCTTGATACAAGTTGGTTTTGGTGTTAATTACATGTCGAATACAGTGTTGACAAACGTGTGAGTGTCGATTTTAATGTTCGTTTCATTGTTCATACATGTTTAAAGTTCATAAGGTGATTACTATGAACAAACCATTGATTTGTTATGAAATAAGAACTTTTAAGAATAGCTGTTTCGTATTTGTTTTAACCATTTACACGTTATGTAATGCATTTTCAAACTTAAAATGTTTGGAAAAGTGGGCCGTGTTCTATGCATCCTTCATTTAGGGTATCGATGCATATCAATTTTCATGTCGATAAGAATGTCGATTATGATATCTATACGTGTCGGTTTTAGTGTTGATTACATGCCGATTAGAGTGCTAGGAAACGTGTGAGTTAAACCGTGTAAGTGTTGACAAGCGTGTTTAGTGTTAATTAGTGTCGATACTTTTTCATATTCAAAATTTGAATACCACAAACAAACATATTTAATCATGCAACAGTACAATATCTCAATAAAAGTTTATATTTTTACGATATTTTTATAAATAATCCGTGAAATTCATTAAAATTACGAAAGTCGTATTGTATTTATGCTTTAGGTGTTATATATTGTTTTACAGATCTGTAGGTATATTCTTCTATGTCGTATTTAATACGTTTTTTTTTTTTTTTTATAGTATAGTACAATATATATCAATAAATACAGTTGTGTTAATTTTCTCAAAAAAATTCTAGAAAAATTCAAGTTTTATTATTATGCATCGGCAATTTAAATTAATGATTAACTTTAATCACATATTTTATTTCTAACTAAACAGTAACCGATTTAAAAAATTTTTCTTTTAAGCAATGTCATTCTTTTACCGTTATATCTCTTTTGGTGGCATTCTGATTTTTTTTTAAAGAAATATTTCAGTTTTAATGCTGGGCGTATCACATTATTTGTAAATGAATTTTGGAAATACTCTTTTCCGCAAACATTTTCTATTACTTTCAGTGATTAATCGCCACAGTGCAAACTTCCATCTGATAAAACTAGAAAGCAAAGAAAACTCTTTATCAGATTTTTATTTTTTAATTAAACTCGAATTTAATTAAATGCTTGGACGATTCATTACTTCACCAGGAAAATGAATTAATAAAAAAATATCTATGTATTAAAGAAAGGTTACGTAGCCAAAGTCTAACACGAAAGTTTGGCGTAGTTTTATATCGAAAAAGTTTTAACCTAATCTTTCTATTAGTAATATTTCATATTTGATACCTAAAGGATATAAAAACGATTGCCCAGAAGAATGAATGGCTTATTATTTTTAGATTAGTTTGGGTTCTTCTGGCCTGCATTTGACAGCGCCTATAATTCAAACGGCCTTATTTATGGAACGTAATTTTGATACTATGTTCAAAGCGTTTTATTAACAATATATCACAAACTGAATATGTTATATTGCTATTTGAAGTCTAAAAAAAAAATTTATAGCTTTCTAAATTTATACTATTGATTTTAATTGGAAAAAGAAACCGAGCTAAATCAATTTATTATAATACATAAATACTCCCATGATAAATAAAATTCATGTTATAGGTATAATAGCATTTATAGCACAATATTAAGTAAGCTTAATTTATTTTGTAATTATTATAAGAAATATTATTAACAAAAATGTATACAAATATAACTTGCTTTGTTCATTTAGATAGGATACATCTGCCTACAGCATTTTTTTAATTCAATGAGAAAAAGTACATTGAGAAAAGTACTTATGAATCTTAATTAACCCTAACTAAAAACATTAAGAGTGTTTTAGTTTGCTGCAAAGTAGAAAACACTAAGAAAATTATTTTTTCTTGTTTAAATGTTTACTTTATTATGATATAATGCTTTTATTTTCTTGCTTAATCTTTAATCGATTTCGGAAAGTTTAAAAATTCACGAGGTATGTAATTTATTTTCAAATTTAAGATATCTACTGAAAGTGGCCCATGGTATGTGCATCCCTTATTTAGGGTGTTGATACATGTCAATTTTCATGTTGATAAGAACGTCGATACAGCGTCGATTAGAGATATTAGTTGATGCTTGTAGATATAAATTAGCTTGGTTCAAGTTGGTTTTGGTGTTAATTACATGTCGAATAGAGTGTTGGCAAACGTGTGAGTGTCGATATTAATGTTAGTTTCAGTGTTAATACATGTTTAAAGTTCATACGTTGAGTACTATGAACAAACCATTGATTTGTTATGAAATAAGAACTTTTAAGAATAGCTGTTTCGTATTTGTTTACACATTTACACGTTATGTAATGCATTTTCAAACTTAAAATGTTTGGAAAAAAGTGGGCCGTGATCTGTGTATCCTTTATTCAGGGTATCGATGCATATCAATTTTCATGTCGATAAGAATGTCGATTATATATCTATACGTGTCGGCTTTAGTGTTGATTACATGCCGATTAGAGTGCTGGAAAACGTGTGAGTTAAACCGTGTAAGTTTTGAAAAACGCGTTAGTGTTAATTAGTGTCGATACTTTTTCATATTCAAAATTTGAATACCACAAACAAACATATTTAATCATACAACAATACAATATCTCAATAAAAGTTAATATTTTTTACGATATTTTTATAAATAATCCCTGAAATTCATTAAAATTAGGAAAGTCGAATTGTATTTATGCTTTAAGTGTTATATATTGTTTTACAGATCTGTAGGTATATTTTTCTATGTTGTATTTAATACGTTTTTTTTTTTATTTTTTTTATAGTATCGTACAATATAGATCAATAAATACAGTTGTGTTAATTTTCTCAAAAAAAATACTATTATGCATCGGCAACTTAAATTAATGATTAACTTTAATCACATAATTTCTTTCTAACTAAACAGTAACAGATTTTTAAAATTTTCATTCTTTTAAACAATGTCATTCTTTTACCGTTATATCTCTTTTGGTGGCATTCTGATTTTTTTTTAAAGGTATAGTTCAGTTTTAATGCTTGGCGTATCATTATTTGTAAATGAATTTTTGAAAATACTCTTTCAGCAAACATTTTCTAATTACTTTCAGTGATTAATCGCCACAGTGCAAAAACTTCCATCTGATGAAACTCGAAAGCAAAGAAAACTCTTTATCAGATTTTATTTTTTTAATTAAACTCGAATTTAATTAAATGCGCGAACGATTTATTACTTCACCAGGAAAAGGAATTAATAAAAAAAATATCTATGCATTAAAGAAAGGTTACGTAGCAAAAGTCTAACACGAAAGTTTGGCGTCGTTTTATATCGAAAAGTTTTAACCTAATCTTTCTATTAGTAATATTTCATATTTGATACCTAAAGGATATAAAAACGATTGCCCAGAAAAATGAATGGCTTATTATTTTTTTAGATTAGTTTGGGTTCTTCTGGCCTGCTTTTGACAGCGTCTATAATTCAAACGGCCTTATTTATGGAACATTATTTTGATACTATGTTCAAAGCGTTTTATTAACAATATATCACAAATTGAATATATTATATTACTATTTGAATCTAAAAAATTATAGCTTGCAATTTTTTATATTATTGATTTTAATTGGGAACCCAAAATTTATATTACAGATATAATATCTTTTATTGCTCAATATATATATATATGTATATATATATATATGTACTATTAATCCATATTAATATATAAATATATATATATATATATATAATATCTTTTATTATATATATATATATATATATATATATATATATAAACACACTTTTGTTCACTTCACTTAGAAAAGGTACATTTACCTAGGGAATCTTGTAATTTAGTAGAAAAAAGTACATTGAGAAAGGTACTTATGAATCCCAGATAGCTAGAATTAAAAAATATTAAGAATGTTTTAGTTTGCTACAAATTAGAAAAATATTAAGAAAATTATTTTCATATGTTTAAATGTTTATTTTAATATGATAGATAATGCTATAATGCTTTTTTATGTTTAATCTTTAATCGACAAGTAAAAGTTTAGAAATATACACAATATATAATGTATTTTCAAACTTAAAATATCTGAAAGGGGCCATGGTTTGTGCATCCTTTATTTAGGGTGTCGATACATATCAATTTTTTCACGTCGATAAAAATATCGTTACATGTCAACTTCAGTGTTGATAAGTATTTGGATGCATATCGATTTTCGTGTTGATTAAAGGGTCGATATATGTCAGTTTTAGTGTTAATACATGTCGATTTTAGTGTTGATACATGCCTATTTTAGTACTAATTACATGTTGATTTTAGCATGGACTAGAGTGTTGATAAACATGTGAGTTAAACCGCGTAAGTGTTGAAAACCGTATTAGTATTAATTTAAGAGTCGTTATGTGTTTCATGTTTCAAAATTTGAATACTACGAACAAACCATCGGTTATGCTTGAAAAAAGGAATTTTAAGGATTGCTGCCTGGTATTTGGGTGTCATATAAGAGAAAACCCTAGAAAACACTTCTAGGCTTTGAATGCCAGTAACACATGCTGGCACATTTATAATCACGTTTCCCTATATAAGAAATATATAATTACTGTACAAGTCACCAATTGATTTAAAGCAAGTTATCCTGAACAACTGCACACACTTTTTTTCGGTTTACTGGATGGTCAAGTGTCCCTCTTATGCATATCATCAATAGCCGGACCAATGGATGATAAACAATGTTTCTGAGAGGAACTTTTCCCTATTTGGATGTCGTATTGGAAAAAAACTTGCAAAAACATCCATCGTATAGTCGTATAGTAAAAAATGTTGGTAACTATAGTACTTTTTATTTATCATGCCATTGCATTGTGACAAAGAACAATGATTTCTTGCAATCAAGTTGCATACCATTTTGTTATCTTTTTTTCATGTTTTTTCTATAACCAATAACTGAAAGTTTAAAAATTGATACAGTTGGTAGTATTCTTTCAAACTTAAAATACCTATGGAAAAGTTTGCACCATCTGTATATCGTTAATTTAGAGTGATGATGCATGACGATTTTATGATCGACTAGAAAGTACCGATATATGTCCATTTTACTATGGATTAATGTGTCGATACATTGGTGCCCTCATGTATCCACTAGAGGATCTAACTGGAAATGAATGGAGGACATTTTTTTCTTCTCTCAGGAAAATATTTCTGTCATTTGTGTGTATTGGAGAAAATCATGTATTTCTTATCTTACACTTACTCCAATAACTGTAATTATTATGGCTAGCTTCAACTATACTCATTTAATTATATTAACACAAATTGAATTTACGTAATCGATGTGGATTGTGGACGATAATATATATTCCTGGGGCTATAGGATTTGATTGATGTTCTTACAGTAGGGAATAGACTTAGATACAATGTTTAATATGGCACAATACCAAGTCCAACCGTTGTTATATTTTAAATATTTATAATATTTTAAGCTGTAAAAAATGCACCACGTTTTTATTCTTTTTAATGCACTGATGCAGCATATTTACAGATAGATAAACAGGAATTTGTAAACGGATTTAAAGGAAGAACTATTTTTTTAGAAGTACAAGTGTTTTTACAGAATAAAATAATTTTTAAAATTTTTGCTGTCATTGGTGGGTTTTTAGGCCACTTATGAATATAATAAGCAATCCACATAATTATGATAAATAGAGCTGCTTTCTGCTTATTGAAATCCTTTCTGAGAAATAGAGCTTCTTTCTGCTTACTGAGCTGCTTTCTGAGAAAGCTAATAGGGAAAATTACCTTGAATTGTTATGTCCATTGAAGAAACCCCGAAATTATCGCTAGGTACTCTCACAGTTTGTTTTGAAACTGCTGGCCGTTGTGTAAATCGCTATTGAATTTCCTTAGATCTGAAATACGTGTTTAATACGAACTACTAATATATATATATAAATATAGGGCAGAGTTATTTAACGCCATTTTAATTTATTCATTTGAAGTTTGACGTAAGTTCTCCGTAATGTCCTTACTTAATAGGTTAAGAGATCAATGCTCCAAACAATTTTCCGAAATTTGTAATATTTTAAAAAATGGTTAATACACCATTGTTATATTATATTCATGATAAAATCAATTAAAAGAAAATAATTCAATGAAAATGCATTCACTCAATATTAATTTTATTGTAGTAATAAAAAAAAAAATAAAAGATTAAATTAGATTTGAAAAAAAAGTATAATTATTATTCTAATCAATATTAAAAGAATTATTTTCATTTTAAATATATTTATTTCGAAAGTCAATTAAGAATGTCTAGAAAAATTGAAAGGAAGTTAACAATTAAAAACTACGACTCTGAAAAAGGATACTAATTAGAACAGGATCGAAATTCCTTTTGAGGGAAGTGGCAGATGGATATTAAAAAAATGAAGCAGCTATTTTTATTTTGCAGATAATATTCGGACTTTTAAAATAGGATTTTTCTTACTCTTTGTTCGAATGTAAAGTGATTCTATTCGCTTTCTTTCAAAAATAATTAACTGCATTCCCGTTTTTGTTTGCAAAACATACTTTGTAAATAATGCCAATTGGTAACAGCCAGATGATTTTAAACTTCCAACGGATAAAAACATATTATAAAACATTATATATATATTTGTAAATTTTAAAATAATTAATATGATTTACATTATTAATAAAATATTTGATAATTAGAATATTTTTTTTAATTTCTTTAGTGTGAAAATAAAAAAAATAAATAACATAAAACAATAATAATAAATCATTTAAACATATATTAAATATGTAAACCAAGAGAACATTAAAGAATTATATTAGTATCGAAATTAAGGAATTAATTTGATTTGGTCTGATATATCCATATTACCGTATCTATCTATCTATCTATATATATATATATACATATGTATGTATGTATGTATGTATATATGTATAACTAAAAACACGACCATTTTACATGATCAAATTGTGTAACAAAAACAATAGTAACCATCAGTAGGCAAACCATGATGTATTAGTTGTTGGTCAGTAAAAGTTTCAGGCAGAAAAATGTTGATAAAAAGGCCATTTTTAAAAGTTTCAGATCTTAGCAGAAATCTTAAAAAATGCATAAAAATGTTATTTATATTAAATATAAAAGTACAATATATACTAATTGTAAATAGTTTGCACTAATTATTGTCTTTGTACACATATTTTTGTTGCCCTTTAGTCCAAAGCCATCTGCCTAACAATATTAACTCAGTGTAATTATTTACCGGGTCATAGGTAAAGGGGATTCCGAACCACTGAACAGTTGGAATTCTGTGGTACACCGAATTCCACTCATTGTCCAACTGAATGAAAACAGAAACATTAAAGCTTTAATTTTGTGAAGAAACAATATTAACTCTTAACTCTAATCGATAAAGGTGTTGGACATGTGATTCTCGAACTGAATGAAAAAGAAGCAAAAGAGTTTAGCTTCCATTTTTGTCAAAAATCTTATCCATTTGGATCAATTGTCACTTGTGATGAGATATGGATCCAACATGTCGATCGCAAACGTTCAGCACAGTGGTTGGACAAGGATCAATCACCAAAACACACTACAAAAACGCATAATATTCATCGAAAGAAACTGATGGTGAGTGTTTGGTGTTTTAGCGGAGTTGTGATCCATTATGATTTCATGAATGCCGTTTTATGGATTACACCAAAAATATATTGCAACCGAATGGAGGAAATGATTCAAAAACATAAAGAAAGCTTTCAGCCTAGATTGGTCAACAGATCGATTCCTATCTTATTGAATGACCAATGTCTGTCCTTCTACAAATGAATATGGCAAAACTACAAGAAACTGGATTTGGAAATAGCAATACGTAAC